>JARYGA010019158.1:0-85439 GCA_030545235.1 Helianthus tuberosus
TTCAAAAGAGTCAGTTAATTGTATTTACCAGTGTAAACTGGCGTATTTTCTTAAAGACTGATGTGACAGGTACCTCTCGAAATAGGCTGGAGCTATAGGGTGTCTATAGAGGATCTTGCTAATCCATAAGATACCTGAAGTCTGTTGATTTTGTTTCTTTGTACATTTATGATCCGCCTGTGGATCTTATTACACTCCAGTCTGTATATTCATAAACTCCAACACTCAGACATTATGGTTTATAATAGTTTATTCGCCAAGACTTCCGCTGTGCTATTATATTGTGTGTATTGACTATGATGATATAAACTACGTCACGATACTCCCCGCCGAGCCCACCGGTAATATGTGGAAATATCGGGGTGTGACAACACACGTTCCCATAACCACATACGATCCCTGTTAGCTGGCACTTCAGAAACGACGTTCTCTCTCGTCGTACTTCGAGGATATCCTTTCTCCCACATCCCTAATTCGGTTCCCTGCATCAATCAGCTCCTCGCCATAATAGTGGAGTTCAGGCAAATTCTCGGAGCTCATAGGTGGGTGTAGTGGTGGCTCCGTATCAAATTGGGGGAAAAAGGTATTAGGGTTATTCAGGAGATTTTGAAACTGCCAGTCAGTGGTCCACCATTCCTCCAGCTCTCCTAGAGGTCGGGGGGTTAACAAGGGGATCGGGAATAGCAGGTTCCAGAATGACTGGAAGTTGGGCTTCAGCTGGGTAATTGAAAAGAGTCTCATCGGCAGGTCCGATGAGGTCGCTATTCGCCAGTTGGCGGTCCAGTTCCTCCCAGGGTGGCATCTCTTGAGCTTGCCCTGAACTCTCCCCAATCTCTATTCCTTTACCTTTATCTTTGGGATCCTCAGTCTTTATAACTTTGTGTGTTGCTGACCTCTTCCTACGCACACGCCTCCAGCCTACAAGTCTTCTTCTTTTCTTCGGTTTAGGTTTTTCCTGAGGTTGAGCTTGGAATACCATTGGCTCTTCTGTGTCAACCTGGTAGCCAGTAAAAGTACCGGTGGTATCCATATCTGAGCTATGGATAGAAAAGTTTTGAAGTGCTTCTGATAGTTCATTCATGATGTGAGCATATATGAAGAAACACACAAAATTCTAAATTAAAATTTTGTAAATTAAATTTTCACAGAATCACAGAATGGCAATCAGAAAAATTTAAGTATTTCTAAATACTTAATGGGCTTAAATCAGTGGCTCTGATACCACATTTTTCTGTCACCCCCCCCCCCCCCATCCCGGTTTTACCCAATTATTTTATTTCATAATTAGGGATAAACCCCGTAATTTACAATAAGGGAATTTCACTGGGAAATCCCTATTTTACATAAACATGTCTCTTTATTTTTATTAAGCCACTTCTTCAAGCTTGTAGTGCTACACGGCACTTTTTCCTGGATCACCGCAGATCACCTGAAACATGTTTTAAAAAGGTTTTATCAGCAGGGAAATACTGGCGAGTCACTCATTTGCACAAAATGACACATTGTTATAATATACAGTATTAAGGGTGATTACATTGTTTCTATCAACCAATTACCCCAAATCGGTATTTGTCACTTGACTGTATCTGTGACTATGGTCAGATCACCCATTGGCTAACCCGTTGTCCAATGGTGACGGGTATCAAGTAATGTATACAAAACCCCACATACCGGCAGTAATTGAAGATTACAAAGACTTAATCCCTGTAATTATAACTGGAAAAACATTTAAGGTTTTGTAAAGCATTTTGATAAAAAGAGAATTACTCACATTGCACATTTAAACGGGCAGAGTTTTAGCCTACTGATAAGCCTTGTAACCTAGTTTAAATAACAATGCACACGAACTAGGTCAGTAACTTAATACAACATTTACGATAACTCACGAGATCGAAACCCTCACGACGAATGACAAAGTGCAACACTTAAACATCCATCGGATTCACGACGAATGACAAGGTATAGCCCTAATGTGGGCAGCACTTAAACATCCATCGGATTGGTTTCAATCGATCGAACATTGAATTGTAGCAGCGATCGAGTTAATACCATGTATCGTAGCAGCGTTTCTCTATGTGAAAATGTGATTTTGAGCAGTAGAACTTCGTTTTTGACTGATTTCTCGAGCACAGGTGAACTGGTCATGGCCTAGCAATTTATAGCAAAATTTAGGGTTTTACGCGGCCCGCGTAAACCTTAAGAAGGTTTTACGCGGCCCGCGAGAGCCACCTAGTCTACGACTAGGGCATCCGTGTCACTGGTAGGTCTGCCACGTGGCCTAGCATGCTTATCCGGTCAACTCTACTTTGACGCGGCCCGCGTGAAACCCAGAAATCTTGTTTTCTTGGTTTTTCATGCACATTAGGATTTCAGGGGTCCGTGTTTTCACTTACGGGTCGGTTTGGGACATTTTTGAAGGTCCTTACAATTATGGCAACATGTGTAACACATGTTAGAATTGCCTATTGTTTAGAAGTAACAATAAATGTATTTTTTTCCCCAACCATGATCATAAGGGCTACATGTCTAACACATGTAAAACGCGTTACATGTGTTTTGAAGTAACAATAGATGTATTTTTCCCCAACCATTATCCTAAGGGCTACATGTGTAACACATGTAAAATGCGTTACATGTGTTAGGTAAGTGTGTAACACATGTTAGAATTGCCTATTGTTTTAAAATAACAATAAATGTATCTTTTTTCCCAACCCTTAGCAGAAAGGTTACATGTGTAACAATTGTCAGAATTGCCTATTGTTTTAAAGTAACAAGGAATGTATCTTTTTTCCTAACCCTTATCATAAGGGCTACATGTGTAACACATGTGAAACATGTTACATATGTTAGGTAAGTTTGTTACTTATATAATGTATCTACTAACTTGTTTGTCTGGTATGTAACATCGAACGCTAGTACATCGCCGAAAATTTTGTAGTTTGACTTTGAGATCTCATAAGCCCAAAACACAGCCTTTAATTTCCCTTCAGATACAACAAAGTCGTATTAGAAGTTTGGCAAATTTTTGCTTCTATCACGGAGGCGTTCCACAAAAAGTTGAGCATCTCGGTAACCTATAAAAATCCTCAATTGTTGGCTGTAGTTTTAAAGTCATCGGGAGTACCATGCACGTTATGATGACCACCTTTGATACTTACTAGGTGCCGATGGGTCTTTACCGGACCAATACAATTAATGCTCATTCGGTGGATAAATTGTTGGGTTGCAAATGGGAGTTTTCTTGAAATTTTTGATAGGTCACGGTTAAATGGGTCAATAAGGGAATGATTATGCACATTAATCCAATTGTGTACAACAAATCGAACAGGGTTTTGGGTGATGAGGACAAGAATCTGTGCCTTGCAATCACTGAGTGTGAATGTATTTTTCCTATTGGTCATGATCGAAGACTCACAACGAGTGTCGAACGTCCTTTTCTGTTGCGGTTTAGCAGCCTTCGAGCACCTAAGGTATTTGTGTGTCGCATAACCATTCCAAACCTTGGTTTGTGCCTTTTTAACACTGAACCCAGCTTGATATCTGTATGCCTTATACATTGCAATAAGCTCTTCGAATGTCTCATAGGATTTTCCAATAACAGGATGGAACTCCTTGTCCACAATAGGAGTCCAAAATTTGGTTCCTAGTGGGGTGTGCGTTACGAAGTAGCGGGGTGTTCCTTGTTGATCTATATATAAGATGTGTCAGACGTAACACATGCAACATGTGTCAGAAGTAACAGAAATTTACACGTGTTACATATAACACATGTGTTTTACCCACCAAATGTGCATTTCATTAGGTGGGTATTACTTGATTAGTGTATCATGAGTAAATCATCATACTATATTAGAAAAAAAAAATATATGAGATGTCGGTAAAAAAAAATTTGTTACGCATCTTAGACCAAGTAAAACCTTGTAGCATGTGTTACAATGCATGTGTTTTTTTTACTTTTTTTAAATGATGGTAACATTACATGTTACGTAAGTGACACGTATAATACAATTAACAGCTGTTACGGTACTCATTGGTGAATACAAAAAGGGCTGGTCTATTCGCACACGGCCTTTGTCTTTTTGCACACTCAAAGCGCCCCGCTTTGGCCATAGCGGGGCGTTTTGGCCATGGTCAACAGACAAGGACTGACTTTGTCGTAGACTCGCACAATAACCAAAATCTACGTACGAATTCTTTCCACTCCTTGTCAGAGAATTTCTTCTTGCTGTTCTTATTAATATTTTGTTGAATATGGAACCGACAAAGATACTTATGCGCTTTTGGAAAAACTTGTTCACACGCGTTCATTAGCGCAAAATCCCTGTCTGTTAAAATCACGCGCGGTTCCATACATCCTACCAGCATAGACTTGATCCTCTGCAACACCCATAGGTAGTTCTCTGACTTCTCAGCGGAAATTACTGCACAAGCAGCCGTAAACGATTTGTTTGTCGACGTCATGCCTACGACCTGAACAAATGGCAGGTTGTACATGTTCGTTTTGTAGGTGGCGTCAATCATTAGCATATGCGGGAAGGCACACCACATAGTGAATGATCTTTCGTGAACAAAGAAGACATCTTCAACTTCGTTCGATATCTCATTCGTGCGCATGTAATAAGTGTAATTTTTTTCGAGAAGAATGTTTTCAAGTTTTTGCATCGGAGACTTACCGACATTTTTTTCGGCGTTGATCTTCTGAACAGCGTTGTGTATATCTTTCGGAATAAGCTTTCTAGCCGGATTGTTTTTTGTCAGCGTTCGCCAGATACTTTGGTTGGGAATGTCTTGCTCTGCCAGCTCCTTAACCAGTTTTTTATCCTCCGAAGAAAGCCTTCTCGCATACGTGTGACCCTCTAAGTGTTCAATAGGAGTGTGGTTATGCTTCGCCTTCGTCACCTCGATCCTCCAAACACTTCCGGATGATTCCGAAAACCCGATCATCTCGAACGGGCAGCCTATTTTCTTGCTAACGAAAAGTACATTGAAACCAAATCTTGTAATTCTCTCCTCTTTTATTCGACCTCTTAGTCACAATGAGGTAACCGTTGTCTTTTGCCGTGTCTTGTACCCAACGCACCAACTCTTTACGTGACGAAAAGGTCTACGTTGTATCAAACGAAAATGTAACCGGGTAACAGCCTTCCTCGTCAACAGACACATCCCCCGGCTCACCATCGTCACCGAGGTCCGGCTGTACAAAGCTGTGCTCACCACCGTAACTGAAATTCGAATAACCTTGTAAGCTCTGTTGACAACCGTAACTGTCGTTTGGATAACACTCCTGCTGTACAAAGTTGTGCTCGCCACCGTAACCGAAATTCGAATAACCTTGTTGTGCGTAAGGGTCCTCCACAGGGGTATTCAAATCCAGCGTCACCGTGTTATCACGATAACGAATGCCAGATACAACCTCTGCCTCCTTCAAGTTGGACGAGACCGGTTTCTCATACGAGTCAGAAATAGTGGTCCCCTCGTAAGAATCAGGAACAACTGACTCGTCAGAATATGGACCGAAAAGATAGTTGCTTAACCACGACATCGTTTTTTCAAGACATGTAACTAATACAGCAAAACCGCGCGTTATTTTTGAAGAAACACAAGTTATTTTGAGTGCAATATATATCGAACATTAAACTGTCTCAGAGGTTGCTTTTATAAGGTAAAAAATGGGTGAAATTTGGGGTCGAAGCGCCGCGCTTTGGCCATAGCGCGGCGCTTAGGGTTAACGACAAACCTCATAATCAGCTTTATGTCTCTCAAACAGTAACTCATGTCTCAAACGTCAATCAAGTGACCTTTTGTCGAGCTAAGCGCCGCGCTATGGCCAAAGCGCGGCGCTTTGAGGTGTGAAAATAATTTTGTCCGTGTGGAATTAGCATGACCCTACAAAAAAAATCCATAACTGAGTAAAGCTTGTAACACCTTTTAAAATGTAAATATACTTTGTTAACACGTGTTGCGTTGATCATTGCAGATAACACGTGTTACAATGGATGTTTCTTTTTCTTTTTTTAAATGATGCAAACCTTGCGTGTTACAAATGTAAAGTTACTTTTGCTACAATGCTAACACTTGTAACATGTGTAACCACCAAGTATACTTACATTGCATGTTACCAATGAATATTTCTGAAAAATATTTATGGTTTTAGGCTGGCAAAAAGGTTAAATAGAACCTTCATGAACATCAGGGCAAATTAGTGGGGATTTTCCTCTATCATTGGCTCGTGCACGTAGTGGCAATTCCTCATCATACTCATCACTCCACATATCTGAAAATAGAGTTTGAACCGGTAATTAGAAAAATGAGAATAAGAAAAAACTTGAGGTATTTTCCAAGAAAAAAAACGCTTTTAAAGTTGAATGTTAAAACCTTCTTCAGTTGGTGAAAACCTCTGAAAGTGTTAATTTAATTTTTTAATTTCATTCAAATCTGTACTCATTAATTTAACTTTTAGCATCCTTATATATATATATATAGGGTTAGTTACATTTCTGAACAACCCCCTTGATAGTGAAGTATGTGAATTAATCCTATCTCTTGATTATCAATACACAAGTTTTAATCAATGGCTAGGATTTGATGATGAAAATACACTAGTGTATTTTACGATTTGATGATGTAAATCAATGGCCAGGATTTGTTTACTCAGTTCACAAATGCACTAGTGTTCACTCTACAACCCCACCCTATATATATATATATATATATGAAGGTTAACGTACATTACGGCTTAACGTACATCACGTACGACAGGTAATTACGCACGTTCATTTTAAAATCACGCACGTTATAACTCAAAAATCCAAAATCACGCATGTTGAAACACAATAATCACGCATATTGAAAACATTAATCACGCATGTTATAAAAACAAATCACGCACGTTGTTGTACGTTAAGCCGTAATGTACGATATACTTTCTATATATATATATATATATATATATTATACTAAGGTGGGTCCACCGGTTTAACAAGCTGTTGTCTATGGATGGTAGTGCATCAGGTTACTGCTGAAGACTGGAGAAGATGGAGATTTTCCCTTTTGTGGTGATTTTTTCCCTTTTGTGGTGATTTTATCTTCACTTATTCTTTTTCGTATGCACTCTGTATGTGAGAGTTTTCTTAGTTTCTTGCTGGGATAGGTCCCTTGTATGTTTTGTTTTAATGATAAAGGTTGCTTTGTGGTTAAAAGAATAGAAAAAAATTTGTGCCTATTCTCAGTCTCATGTTTGATTGAAAGAACCACATCCCATATCTAACCCACTACCTATTAGGTATTTGTCAAGTAGTAAAGGGTGTCCGTGCGATACGGTACATTGTCAGGCAGGGGCGGATCCACCCTTTTGCCAAGGTGGGCGGCCGCACCCCTTTAAAAAAAATTAGTGTATATTTCAAGCAAAAAACGGGACCGCACCCATTGAAAATATGATTGAACATCTCATCTGCTCCCCCGGCAAATAATTCATAGGTCCGCCATTGTTGTCAGGGTGTGTATGGTTTGGCCGGTTCAGCTATCATCCTCAACTAAAGCCAAAATCGAAGATATACCGATTAGTCTATTTTATTAATCAATCGGGTTTTGGTTAATCAGTTCGGTTTATTCGGTTAAATTAACAATTTTTGGTTCGGTTCATTTAATTTCGGTTAATAATCAAAACCAAACTTGCGCTAAACCATGGTTTGGTTAATCCAGTTTTCGGTTATTAGTTAATGTCGTTTTTGGTTGATTTCGGTTCGGTTTTTTCTGTTTTAGTTCGGTTTCGGTTAACGATTCAGATTTTACTCACCCCTGAACACTGTTAATCACATAAGATATCATTTTTTTATTTAAAAAAACTGTAGCAACACTATTCTCGAATAAAATAAAATAGAGAGTTAATTCCACCGATAGTCCCTGTGATTTGTCATTTTTTCACCTTTAGTCTCTACCTTTCCAAAAAAGCATGTATAGTCTCTATGGTTTAACAAATTGTTACTTGGATAGTCCCTGTAATGGGTGGGCGTTAAATAATTCAGTTAAGTGGGTCTAAAATTACAAAAATACCCTTATAACAACCCCACCCTCACCCCACCCCACCACACCCCTTTCTTCTCTACCCAAACGGCCGCCGCCATGATTTTCCAGTGACCACCGCTCCATTTCCATTGGTCCATCTCTCTCTTTACTCTCTCTCTCTCTTTACTCTTTCTCTCCTTTAAAAAGCCACCACCACAACTGTAGCAATACTATTCTCAAATAAAATAAAATAAAGAGTTAATTGCCGGGATAGTCCCTGTGATTTGCTATTTTTTCAACTTTAATCTCCACCTTTTCAAAATAGCATGTATAGTCCCTGTGGTTTAACAAATTGTTACTCGGATAGTCCCTGTAATGGATGGACGTTAAATAATTCAGTTAATTGGGTGTAAAATTACAAAAATACCCTTATAACAACCCCACCCCACCCCACCACACCCCTTTCTTCTCTACCCAAACTGCCGCCACCATGATTTTCCAGCGACCACCACTCCGTTTCCATTTGTCCATCTCTCTTTACTCTCTCTCTCTCTCTCTCTCTCTCTCTCTCTCTCTCTCTATCAGACACATCTCTCTCTTTACTCTTTCTCTCCTTTAAAAAGCCACCACCACAACCACTTCCACCTCCATCACCACTCAGCCACCACCACTATCACCACTGCCACAACCACCCTGCGCCACAACCACCACCACCACCATCATCACTACCTCATTTCGATACCTCTGTAACGTCGATCTGATTCCGGTACTGAATCAGAAGACCTGTGGCTGTGAGAGTTATAACATGCATATGTATACAGTGTACTAGTGTGTATATATAACTTAACAGATGCTAAATCAGAGAGAGAAAACAATTCTGATTCGATAAATATTAAAATAAACTTCAATCGATCGAATGATTGAGATCTGATTGGTAAAAGAGAGCTTACAGGAGGATGACAAAGGGGGGACACGTGGAGAGAAAAGTGATGACAGAGAAGTAGGTGAGAAGTGGAGAGTGAACCATCTCCTTCTTCTTCGTGAAATCTGGTTCTGGAATCCAAGTAACAGTGGGGTTGAGAAGAAAGGGGTGGGTGTGGTGGGGTTATTATAAGGGTATTTTTGTAATTTTACACCCACTTAGCTTAATTATTTAATGCCCATCCATTACAGAGACTATCCGAGTAACAGTTTGTTAAACCACAGGGACTATACATGCTATTTTGAAAAGGTGGGACTAAAGGTGAAACAAATGGCAAACCACAAGGACTATCCAGGCAATTAACTCTAAAATAAAATAGTGTGTAATTTAAAAAAAAGAGTTAAATGCATGGTTGGTCCCTGTGGTTTGCAAATATTGCAGACTTGGTCCTAGTGGTTCAATAATTACACAGTTGGTCCTGGTGGTTTGACAAATGTTTCACGAGTGGCCCGATGTTTGCATTTTCGTAACATGGATGGTCCTTAGTAGGTAACCTTGTTAAAATTTTCAGTTAAGTTCATATAAAATGTCCATTTTACCCCTTGACAATTAAAATCAATAAAAGAATAAGGAAAGATATACCCACCCCTATCATCTTCTTCCTCTCTCTACCTTTCTCTCTCTCTTAATGTTATGACATCACTAATTTCAGATCATTAGAATAGCTAATCTCCTCGATAAATTACTATTATATCTTATAAAAACATGTAAGAAATAGATAAAACTTATATATCTCTTTCTCTATCACCTGGTAATCTAGTATACAACTTCAAAAATTACCATCCGTCCCTTCGATTCACAGTAGACACGTATTCAAAGTTTGCAATTGTGGCTTCAAATTTTATTCAGTTTATCCCCCAAGGTGATGAAGATTCGTTCTTCATCTCTGAGTAGGCTGATGTGAAGCTATGGTTTCCAGATAATCCATCATCCACATGAAATTTCTCTCTGCTATAGGAAGTCAATCACCATCGTTGCCGCACACCGCTTTCTCGTAAGTCAATCATTGTCTCCTTAAGACCGCTGAAGAAATCGTTGTCGTTAACCACCGTTTCCAACCGACACAGACAGACCTGCGGTTCTTCTGTTCACAGACCTCCTTTTCCGGCGATGGCAGGTCAGTTTATCGACAGTGAACTGTTTAAACTCTGTTTTGCGGCGAAGTCGTTCAGAGTTAAGTCCTTTTCCGGTCATCGTCTCTATGTTCCGGCGAACCCGTTCATGTTGTTGGTTCAGTGTTTGTCAATCCGTTTTCAGTAACCTGTTTTCCAGTGAAGCCTTTGATGTCTTCTGTCAAACAATTGGAGGAAATTACGATCATCGACATTGGGTGGTGAAAGCAGAAAGGTAAAGGTAGAGAGAGGAAGAAGATGATCAGGGGTGGGTACATTTTTTTATTCTTTTATTGATTTTTATTGTCAAGGGGTAAAATGGACATTTTATATGAACTTAACTAAAAATTTTAACAAGGTTACCTACTAAGGACCATCCATGTTACGAAAATGCAAACATCAGGCCACTCATGTAACATTTTTCAAACCATCGGGACCAACTGTGTAATTATTGAACCACTGGGACCAAGTCCGCAATATTTGCAAACCACAGGGACCAACCATGCATTTAACTCTAAAAAAAATATGTGTATTCATGTACGAAAAAGTTAGGACCGTTTAAAAATCGTGATGGTAATTAGTTTTTCTAAGGGATAAAGCGTAACTAATAATTGATTAATTAGAATTTGGTTAAAGATGAGGGATTGAAGTGTAAAAACGATGATGGATTTTTAGGTAATTAGTTTTTTTTAGCGGCCAATTATATAACTAGACAAGCATCCTAGAAAAGCATCGTGGGATGCCCTCAGTCGAGCAAGTGCATCCTCTCCTCCATAACTGTTAGAGTTGGATGCAGACCTAAGCCACCAGTTCCAGGGAAAACCCGTCCACCCGAAGGCCCACCACGGTAAAACCCAGTTCTGCTCAGTTTCAAACTTGCGACCTCTAGAGAGGCCTAGTTCTAAACTTCATTGCCACCACCAATGTCCATAATGGTCAAAGTGATGCTAGTGGGGGTTGAACTGGGGACCTCATGAAGAAAAACCAAGTGACTAACCACTAGACTAACTTGTCGGGACAAATATAATTAGTTACTGAAAAACTAATTTACCCTCAACTTTAGGGTTGTACTTTATGCATTAAATTAAAATAAATTCTTAACTTTTGGTATCTTTAAATACCATTCTCTTATGAATTATATGGTATAAAAAGTGTTCATCCACGATTATCGGGCATAAACATTAGTGTTACTATTTGTTTGGATTTTCAAGCACATATATATTTTTTTTGTCCTTTCCTTTATAATTCTTTATTTTTAAAATCTAGAATAAATATAATACGATACAGAGTAAACTGCAATTTTACCCCCTGAGGTTTAAGTCAATTAGCACTCTGACCCCCTCCATAGAAATAATTGCAATTTTACCCCCCCCCCCCCCCCAATGTTGTTGTTCTGTCGCATAATTACCCTCTGCGTCAGTCAACGGTAGTTTGACTGTTATAGGTAAAGGTATTTTGGTAATCTTACCCCATATTTATTATTATTATTATTATTATTATTATTATATAAAAAATACCTACACATATATACAGATAGTTCTTCTTCTTCGTTGATCCCTGAAACCTTTTTCTTGCCTAGGTAAGGGTATTTTGATACCATTTCTCTCCTGTCTCTCTCTCATCCACCACAATAATCACCACCGGGCACCACCAATTCCACTGCCATTCACCACCACAACCACCGCAACTGCTGCCGCCACACAACCACCACCACAACCATCCGGAAGGCGACCAAAACGAACCCCATCTCCCTTTCTTCTTCACCTTTCCACCAGATCCGCAACCGATCGTTCTTCTTCTTCGTTGATCCCTGAAACCCTAATTTGAACTTTCAGCCACCGATCGATCTTCTTCTTCGATGATGATGATCGATGAACGGTTAATAAAATATAAACTCACAGATCCATATTCCATATACATATGCGCGATCGTCACCTGTCAATTCTTATCTTTTTTCTCTCCACCGCCGTCTCCGGCCACCGCACAACCACCGTACAACCACCGGTCAAAAACAACCACCAAAGCAACCACCTTTTTCAAGAATCCCCTGTTTTTTATCGGATCCCAGATCCCAAAATGCCTTAATTTTCACATTGTCGGTGGCTTTGTCACTCCAACATTAAATTCCCTTAATACCCATTTCAGATTTGATCCCCTTTTGGCTTCTTGATCTAATTCCTAAATGTGTTTATTCAATGTATGTATGCAAGAAATCTTGATAAAGATTCTTGATCAAGACTTATAATGCTGTTTAATTTAGTGGGTAAGTGTAAAGTTTGATTCTTGTTGGATCAAGATTACATAAATCTTGGATCTTGAAAACATTATCTTTTCTTGAAATTTGATCAGATATTCAGATCACAAATCCTAAATTTGTGCTTTTTTTTGGTGTACCCACATAATAATTAAGGGTTATAGGGGTTGTGGTGATTGAAAAATATGAGGGATATTAAGGGTTTTTGGTTCAAGAATTGGTGGTTTTCCATTGGAATTGGAGTTGGGGATTTGAGGGATCTGGAAGTTCGATTGGGGCTTGAATTATTTGGTGGTTATGTGATAAAAGATTCAGTTCATAGTTTTGGAAATGTGTCTACGTGTAATAGATTTGGAGGTTCAACAGTTCAAGAATATGTTGATGTTTCATTGCATAAAAGTATGGAATGACCGATTTCATGGAGATTTCTGCAATTTTAGGTTATTGGGTTGCATCACTTTTGTTTCCCATATCTTATACCGTTTAGTTCTATGAAGGACATGTACACCATATTTTCAAGCTGATCTAGAAAATGGCCGGGGAGATGGTGGTGGTGATAGGTGATGGCAGTGGTGGTTGATGGTTGTGGTGGAGGGCTTATGAGAGAGAGAGAGAGAGAGTAATATTGCAGAGTAGAACAAACCATATGGGGTAATATGAAAGGGTAACATAGTCATTTCACATTCCATTTAACAGATCCGTAAACTTATTTGACGGCAGGGGGTAAAATTGCCACAGAACATCAACGTTGGGGGGCAAATTGCAATTATTTCCATGGAGAGGGTCAGAGTGCCAATTGACTTAAACCCTAGGGGGTAAAATTGCAGTTTACTCTATGATAAATTACATATATATCATCATTACGAACCATAAAGTATTTGAAATATTTATAATTATAGATTATAGATATTATGATAATATAAATCTTAAAAGATTATTTTATATTTCGTAGCATATAAATAATATCATCAATATATATTACATCCCAAAGTGAAAATTAATAAAGCTACTAAAATAAAACATTATCAAACAGGGGAAGTTAAATATATTCGAAATAATGAAACTACTAGAATAAAAATTAAAATTATTAAGAAGGGAAGTTAAAACTTTTCAGTTATATGATTTGGGTAAATGGATATATAGTTTTGAGTAAACCGGTGTATAATTTCGAATAAATGAGCCATGTATCAGGGAAATATTTGTTTTATTCATTCTTATAGAAGAGTACATGTCTCAAATCTTTTGAGGTTCTAGTTATTCTGTCAGGCTTAGTTTTTTTACCATCGCTATAGTTTAATCAAGAATAAAAGCAAGGATGGGCCAAGAATAAACAACGGATTCTTTTTGCACTTATCTCATATCTGATACATGTTCCACAACTTGTTAATGACAACCAACCATCCTTTGGTACTGGAAGGTGTAACATCTAAGTTTCTATGTAGTATATATATGATATTTGTCATATCTAATTATATATACATTATCATTATATAAGTATTTACATTGTATTCTTTATCTCCATTTCTATTATAAGATAAAACTTATTTTTCTCTTTAACTTTTGTTCATCATTTAAAAACTCATCAATTCCAATTCTTCATATTTATCTTGATGCAACTAAAAAAATACTTCAAAGTACAATTTTTCTCCCTATGGTTGGTGCAGATTTCACTTTGCCACTCTTTTACAAAAAAAAAAATAATAAAAAATAAATAAATAAATAAATCTTTTGATTTTGCCACCCTATACTTTCCAAACGTTGCAACATGCCTCCCTGCCGTCAAGTGTTAACCTGTTCTCCATTTTGAAGGGTGATGTCGTGTGAATTAGGTGCATCAATTTAATAAAATAGAGCACACGTAAGTGCATTAACTTAATAACTTCCAGGCACGATTATCTAGTTTTAAATTTATAAAAATGATTTTTATTTAAACTATATACACACCACGGGCAGAGAACGTGTCGCGAATAGTATAAATTTAGATAAGAACCAGGTATCGTCCATGGAATACGCCTCCCTTACCCAACCGTTTATTATTATTGTGACCATACTTATTTGTAGTTAATTAGTGTTCTAAAATAGTAATATATGACTCTTTGATAAGTCTTACTTAATTAATATACTTTATTTTATAAAATGAGGAAAATGTTTAAGTCTGCGATATTTTTTATATAATTTAGAAGTGGCTTCATTAGTCCAGTCACCAACATCCTCAATCTTGCACAACATATCGATATACGGGTCTGAAAATATGTTTATAATGAACCTTCCCTAGCCTTTCGACTAGTAAACGATATGCCACAACAAGATTGGTTTAAAGCCATCTTGATTAAATTATCTTTCTATAACTTAATTAATTAATGCTTCATTTCAAGCTTAACAAATGGGATCACGTTTAGAGATCCTTTAAATTACGGAAGTGATTTAGACATCAAATTAATTAGTTACCGAATAAGCAAAATAGGTCCCATTTCACCGATTATCTTCTATTCCACTGGATTGCCTTATTCCCCCATTAATTTATTATCTTAACTTTTAACCCCTCCCCCCCCCCCCCCCCCAGTAGGATCTTGGTGCATTACCAACAGACTTCCTAAAGAATCTCGATGTAATATTACAAGCCTTTTATTACCCCAAGATCTAGTTCGAACAGAAGCTTGTCACCCGAATTTGGTTCAATACCAGAAGTGTACATAATAATAATAATAATCTTGATAGGCCAAGTTCGGATTTCCATTATTAGTATATGGGTTGTTACACGCCATGAGTGTACTAATAAGCTTAACATCCCAAGGTTATCAAGAACACCAGATCTGATTAAGGGTACCAAAAGCAGTACGCACGCCTTAGTCAAGTTTAGTTAGGATAAATTAAATTAATATAGTTAAATTAAGATGTTAAGTTAATTTAGTTTCAAAGGGGTCATGCAATTCTATTACTAAAGACAATTAACCAAGAATTAGTACAGCATAAACACATGAAATAAGATAAAAATACTATATTAACAAGATTAACTAATCCAAGAATTTGAGAAGACATCGAGATTACAACCATATGAAACACTTTTACCAATAGCATTTACCACTCTTCATGATCTTCAATCCTTAGCTCAAGTGCAAGTATATGTGCAACAAAGTGTCTCTTAACTCTCATCTACTACATATATTTGGTGAACTAATCTAGTGATGCCTTATTCTTAACATGGATGATCAAAGGTAAGATGTATGATCCTATCTTTAGAGAGGTCTCGGTCGGCAAGAAGGCCTACCATAAGGATCAACCTCTCACTTCCAAGCAAAAGGGGCTTAGGAAGTACCATGATCATGGAATACTTGGCTATTGATTACTCAAGCTCCATCGATCATCCACACTTTCTCCAAGGGACTAGAACCTTCAAGGAAGAAAGAGCAAGGCCTTAGAGGCACAAGTCTATCAGCCTTAGGGCTATGGCACACCAGGGAACAAGAGAGCAAAGAAAGGCATGCCTCAAATGAGTGAATGATGTCGGTATTTATAGGCTGATCAAGGGCAAGGGTTCACGGGCATGCCTAAATGGGCACAGTCGTGCTTTGATGGGCATGGTCGTGCTTGTCCTTGAGTCTTGTTGGAAGCTTTGAGATTTTGCCCTTTCTGTCTGCAGGGGTCTGGGGCACGGGCGTCCCAAGCCATACACTGTCATGCATGGTGATTTGTCTCGACAATGGTAGCGGCAAGTGTACTTTGTTCTCGAGCTTTTGTCTTTATCTGATTTGTCTTTATGGGGGGCACGGTCGTGCATATGTATGCATGGGCGTGCTTGCCGTATTTATCTCTTGCCCACCAAGTTGTTATGATTCTTCTAAAAGGCGGGCTGAGGTGAGAGGCACAGTCGTGCCTTGCTGTGCACGGGTGTGCTTCTTGGAAACTACGTATTTTCATCCGATTTTCATCGGCTTTTGCGTCTTTTTTTATTTTGGACCTTCAAATCCCGTAAAAACTGAAAATGAACGATTTAGGTAGTTTTTCCTATACTAATTTCCTCATAAGTATTCATAATTGTGGGTAAGTTCATATTATAGATATGTATAGCTGATGGCACATCATAAACCCCACACTTAAACTTTGCTTGTTTTCAAGAAAATCATGTATTAAGATCCTTCAACTTAGTGGCAAAGGCTTTTAACCCATGAGTTATTCAAGTGTTTTATGTGGTGAAAATTAGATGACATGACACACCTACTTAACCTTTTATTATGCCTAAATTCGTACACCTCACAATGATTACTCAGCTCTCTTTGGCTTATGTTCGTGTGCGTTCGTGAGTTGAAGTGTTCACTCAAGTTCATTCCAACATAATGATAAATCATAGACTATGCAAATCAAATTCACACATTTTTAACTAAGTAAAATGCATAAATCAAAAGGTCTTTTATTAAGGTTAAAAGTGAAAACTACACTAAAACTATTATTATTATTATTTTATTTTTTATAGTTGTTGTTCATTTCAAGGGTTTCACGTTGTTCAAAACTCTCTTGTTTTAAACACTTTTTAGGTAAAAGGTCAACAGTCTTGGATATAATACAAAAGGACTGCCAATATTTCTTTTTGATTGCTTTTTATGTTTGCCACCATATCCATAAACAGTGTTTGGGATAGCCAATAATATGTGTTAGTTAGTATTTCATATCCCAAATGCTGAGTTTTTAGGGGAATTTCATTAAACGTTGTGGTCTTGGAAGAGATGCAAACCAAAAGTCTATGGAAGAAGAACTTCATTTTTTGTGCGAATTTTGGTTTGAAAAGTGAGGCTCCCACTAGTTGAGCTTCATATCCCATTTCTATGAACTCATGTTGTAAGTCATTGTAGGGATAGATTCCATACATGCCATATCCTGTAGATTGCACACTGTGGAAATGAATTGTGGAGTTATCTCAACGTGTTCTCCGTTTATGGTGGAAGTGATGATGTAGGGCTTTTTGTTTTGAAGTAGAAAATCTAATTTTGCCCAAAATTCTTGAAGGATGGATAGATAAATTAGGGCATTTGCGGTGAGTATGGCATGGTATTTGGATGATATGATGATGTCTACGACGGTGTGGTATTTAGTGTTCTTGTCATGTTTGACAAGATACGACAAGTAATTGTGAGACGATTTGAGAACTAGAGTCATGATGAAATTTTGGAAAAATATTTTGAAAACCTTTTGATCAGATAATCATTTGATTGTAGGCGAAGATTTTTTAATGCAATTTCCGAATTTTTCTCTTTTGAAATGCTTTGATTTTGATAAATTTTGAAGATGGATGTAAACTCTATTTGTCAAGGGTTTATATAGGGTTTGTGAACAGGGATGCTAGCGTGACCAACGGTTACTTTTTGAGTGACATGGCCAACTGCTATTTGTTATGGCAAAGCGTTGTTTAGAGAGTAGGACCCTTTAGAGGAAATGTTTGAAGAAGAAAGAGAAGGTATGTTTTTAAGAGTCTTTTTTGAACCCTAAGTTGGGTGTCAACAAATGTTAGGATGAAAAAATCAATGGCTGGTACATCTGTTTGACTTTTGGTCAACAGATGGATGCAAACCCATGTTTGAAATCTCTATTGGGTTAAAACAGAGTTTTGAATGAAAACAGTGGTTGGTTTTTTAGAAACATTGGGTTTGATTGACTATACTTTCCAAACGTTGCAACATGCCTCCCTGCCGTCAAGTGTTAACCTGTTCTCCATTTTGAAGGGTGATGTCGTGTGAATTAGGTGCATCAATTTAATAAAATTGAGCACACGTAAGTGCATTAACTTAATAACTTCCAGGCACGATTATCTAGTTTTAAATTTATAAAAATGATTTTTATTTAAACTATATACACACCACGGGCAGAGAACGTGTCGCGAATAGTATAAATTTAGATAAGAACCAGGTATCGTCCATGGAATACGCCTCCCTTACCCAACTGTTTATTATTATTGTGACCATACTTATTTGTAGTTAATTAGTGTTCTAAAATAGTAATATATGACTCTTTGATAAGTCTTACTTAATTAATATACTTTATTTTATAAATGAGGAAAATGTTTAAGTCTGCGATATTTTTTATATAATTTAGAAGTGGCTTCATTAGTCCAGTCACCAACATCCTCAATCTTGCACAACATATCGATATACGGGTCTGAAAATATGTTTATAATGAACCTTCCCTAGCCTTTCGACTAGTAAACGATATGCCACAACAAGATTGGTTTAAAGCCATCTTGATTAAATTATCTTTCTATAACTTAATTAATTAATGCTTCATTTCAAGCTTAACAAATGGGATCACGTTTAGAGATCCTTTAAATTACGGAAGTGATTTAGACATCAAATTAATTAGTTACCGAATAAGCAAAATAGGTCCCATTTCACCGGTTATCTTCTATTCCACTGGATTGCCTTATTCCCCCATTAATTTATTATCTTAACTTTTAACCCCCCCCCCCCCAGTAGGATCTTGGTGCATTACCAACAGACTTCCTAAAGAATCTCGATGTAATATTACAAGCCTTTTATTACCCCAAGATCTAGTTCGAACAGAAGCTTGTCACCCGAATTTGGTTCAATACCAGAAGTGTACATAATAATAATAATAATCTTGATAGGCCAAGTTCGGATTTCCATTATTAGTATATGGGTTGTTACACGCCATGAGTGTACTAATAAGCTTAACATCCCAAGGTTATCAAGAACACCAGATCTGATTAAGGGTACCAAAAGCAGTACGCACGCCTTAGTCAAGTTTAGTTAGGATAAATTAAATTAATATAGTTAAATTAAGATGTTAAGTTAATTTAGTTTCAAAGGGGTCATGCAATTCTATTACTAAAGACAATTAACCGAGAATTAGTACAGCATAAACACATGAAATAAGATAAAAATACTATATTAACAAGATTAACTAATCCAAGAATTTGAGAAGACATCGAGATTACAACCATATGAAACACTTTTACCAATAGCATTTACCACTCTTCATGATCTTCAATCCTTAGCTCAAGTGCAAGTATATGTGCAACAAAGTGTCTCTTAACTCTCATCTACTACATATATTTGGTGAACTAATCTAGTGATGCCTTATTCTTAACATGGATGATCAAAGGTAAGATGTATGATCCTATCTTTAGAGAGGTCTCGGTCGGCAAGAAGGCCTACCATAAGGATCAACCTCTCACTTCCAAGCAAAAGGGGCTTAGGAAGTACCATGATCATGGAATACTTGGCTATTGATTACTCAAGCTCCATCGATCATCCACACTTTCTCCAAGGGACTAGAACCTTCAAGGAAGAAAGAGCAAGGCCTTAGAGGCACAAGTCTATCAGCCTTAGGGCTATGGCACACCAGGGAACAAGAGAGCAAAGAAAGGCATGCCTCAAATGAGTGAATGATGTCGGTATTTATAGGCTGATCAAGGGCAAGGGTTCACGGGCATGCCTAAATGGGCACAGTCGTGCTTTGATGGGCATGGTCGTGCTTGTCCTTGAGTCTTGTTGGAAGCTTTGAGATTTTGTCCTTTCTGTCTACAGGGGTCTGGGGCACGGGCGTCCCAAGCCATACACTGTCATGCATGGTGATTTGTCTCGACAATGGTAGCGGCAAGTGTACTTTGTTCGCGAGCTTTTGTCTTTATCTGATTTGTCTTTATGGGGGGCACGGTCGTGCATATGTATGCATGGGCGTGCTTGCCGTATTTATCTCTTGCCCGCCAAGTTGTTATGATTCTTCTAAAAGGCGGGCTGAGGTGAGAGGCACAGTCGTGCCTTGCTGTGCACGGGTGTGCTTCTTGGAAACTACGTATTTTCATCCGATTTTCATCGGCTTTTGCTTCTTTTTTTATTTTGGACCTTCAAATCCCGTAAAAACTGAAAATGAACGATTTAGGTAGTTTTTCCTATACTAATTTCCTCATAAGTATTCATAATTGTGGGTAAGTTCATATTATAGATATGTATAGCTGATGGCACATCATAAAACCCACACTTAAACTTTGTTTGTTTTCAAGCAAATCATGTATTAAGATCCTTCAAATTAGTGGCAAAGGCTTTTAACCCATGAGTTATTCAAGTGTTTTATGTGGTGAAAAATAGATGACATGACACACCTACTTAACCTTTTATTATGCCTAAATTCGTACACCTCACAATGATTACTCAGCTCTCTTTGGCTTATGTTCGTGTGCGTTCGTGAGTTGAAGTGTTCACTCAAGTTCATTCCAACATAATGATAAATCATAGACTATGCAAATCAAATTCACACATTTTTAACTAAGTAAAATGCATAAATCAAAAGGTCTTTTATTAAGGTTAAAAGTGAAAACTACACTAAAACTATTATTATTATTATTTTATTTTTTATAGTTGTTGTTCATTTCAAGGGTTTCACGTTGTTCAAAACTCTCTTGTTTTAAACACTTTTTAGGTAAAAGGTCAACAGTCTTGGATATAATACAAAAGGACTGCCAATATTTCTTTTTGATTGCTTTTTATGTTTGCCACCATATCCATAAACAGTGTTTGGGATAGCCAATAATATGTGTTAGTTAGTATTTCATATCCCAAATGCTGAGTTTTTAGGGGAATTTCATTAAACGTTGTGGTCTTGGAAGAGATGCAAACCAAAAGTCTATGGAAGAAGAACTTCATTTTTTGTGCGAATTTTGGTTTGAAAAGTGAGGCTCCCACTAGTTGAGCTTCATATCCCATTTCTATGAACTCATGTTGTAAGTCATTGTAGGGATAGATTCCATACATGCCATATCCTGTAGATTGCACACTGTGGAAATGAATTGTGGAGTTATCTCAACGTGTTCTCCGTTTATGGTGGAAGTGATGATGTAGGGCTTTTTGTTTTGAAGTAGAAAATCTAATTTTGCCCAAAATTCTTGAAGGATGGATAGATAAATTAGGGCATTTGCGGTGAGTATGGCATGTTATTTGGATGATATGATGATGTCTACGACGGTGTGGTATTTAGTGTTCTTGTCATGTTTGACAAGATACGACAAGTAATTGTGAGACGATTTGAGAACTAGAGTCATGATGAAATTTTGGAAAAATATTTTGAAAACCTTTTGATCAGATAATCATTTGATTGTAGGCGAAGATTTTTTAATGCAATTTCCGAATTTTTCTCTTTTGAAATGCTTTGATTTTGATAAATTTTGAAGATGGATGTAAACTCTATTTGTCAAGGGTTTATATAGGGTTTGTGAACAGGGATGCTAGCGTGACCAACGGTTACTTTTTGAGTGACATGGCCAACTGCTATTTGTTATGGCAAAGCGTTGTTTAGAGAGTAGGACCCTTTAGAGGAAATGTTTGAAGAAGAAAGAGAAGGTATGTTTTTAAGAGTCTTTTTTGAACCCTAAGTTGGGTGTCAACAAATGTTAGGATGAAAAAATCAATGGCTGGTACATCTGTTTGACTTTTGGTCAACAGATGGATGCAAACCCATGTTTGAAATCTCTATTGGGTTAAAACAGAGTTTTGAATGAAAACAGTGGTTGGTTTTTTAGAAACATTGGGTTTGATTGACTATACTTTCCAAACGTTGCAACATGCCTCCCTGCCGTCAAGTGTTAACCTGTTCTCCATTTTGAAGGGTGATGTCGTGTGAATTAGGTGCATCAATTTAATAAAATTGAGCACACGTAAGTGCATTAACTTAATAACTTCCAGGCACGATTATCTAGTTTTAAATTTATAAAAATGATTTTTATTTAAACTATATACACACCACGGGCAGAGAACGTGTCGCGAATAGTATAAATTTAGATAAGAACCAGGTATCGTCCATGGAATACGCCTCCCTTACCCAACCGTTTATTATTATTGTGACCATACTTATTTGTAGTTAATTAGTGTTCTAAAATAGTAATATATGACTCTTTGATAAGTCTTACTTAATTAATATACTTTATTTTATAAATGAGGAAAATGTTTAAGTCTGCGATATTTTTTATATAATTTAGAAGTGGCTTCATTAGTCCAGTCACCAACATCCTCAATCTTGCACAACATATCGATATACGGGTCTGAAAATATGTTTATAATGAACCTTCCCTAGCCTTTCGACTAGTAAACGATATGCCACAACAAGATTGGTTTAAAGCCATCTTGATTAAATTATCTTTCTATAACTTAATTAATTAATGCTTCATTTCAAGCTTAACAAATGGGATCACGTTTAGAGATCCTTTAAATTACGGAAGTGATTTAGACATCAAATTAATTAGTTACCGAATAAGCAAAATAGGTCCCATTTCACCGGTTATCTTCTATTCCACTGGATTGCCTTATTCCCCCATTAATTTATTATCTTAACTTTTAACCCCCCCCCCCCCCAGTAGGATCTTGGTGCATTACCAACAGACTTCCTAAAGAATCTCGATGTAATATTACAAGCCTTTTATTACCCCAAGATCTAGTTCGAACAGAAGCTTGTCACCCGAATTTGGTTCAATACCAGAAGTGTACATAATAATAATAATAATCTTGATAGGCCAAGTTCGGATTTCCATTATTAGTATATGGGTTGTTACACGCCATGAGTGTACTAATAAGCTTAACATCCCAAGGTTATCAAGAACACCAGATCTGATTAAGGGTACCAAAAGCAGTACGCACGCCTTAGTCAAGTTTAGTTAGGATAAATTAAATTAATATAGTTAAATTAAGATGTTAAGTTAATTTAGTTTCAAAGGGGTCATGCAATTCTATTACTAAAGACAATTAACCGAGAATTAGTACAGCATAAACACATGAAATAAGATAAAAATACTATATTAACAAGATTAACTAATCCAAGAATTTGAGAAGACATCGAGATTACAACCATATGAAACACTTTTACCAATAGCATTTACCACTCTTCATGATCTTCAATCCTTAGCTCAAGTGCAAGTATATGTGCAACAAAGTGTCTCTTAACTCTCATCTACTACATATATTTGGTGAACTAATCTAGTGATGCCTTATTCTTAACATGGATGATCAAAGGTAAGATGTATGATCCTATCTTTAGAGAGGTCTCGGTCGGCAAGAAGGCCTACCATAAGGATCAACCTCTCACTTCCAAGCAAAAGGGGCTTAGGAAGTACCATGATCATGGAATACTTGGCTATTGATTACTCAAGCTCCATCGATCATCCACACTTTCTCCAAGGGACTAGAACCTTCAAGGAAGAAAGAGCAAGGCCTTAGAGGCACAAGTCTATCAGCCTTAGGGCTATGGCACACCAGGGAACAAGAGAGCAAAGAAAGGCATGCCTCAAATGAGTGAATGATGTCGGTATTTATAGGCTGATCAAGGGCAAGGGTTCACGGGCATGCCTAAATGGGCACAGTCGTGCTTTGATGGGCATGGTCGTGCTTGTCCTTGAGTCTTGTTGGAAGCTTTGAGATTTTGTCCTTTCTGTCTACAGGGGTCTGGGGCACGGGCGTCCCAAGCCATACACTGTCATGCATGGTGATTTGTCTCGACAATGGTAGCGGCAAGTGTACTTTGTTCTCGAGCTTTTGTCTTTATCTGATTTGTCTTTATGGGGGGCACGGTCGTGCATATGTATGCATGGGCGTGCTTGCCGTATTTATCTCTTGCCCGCCAAGTTGTTATGATTCTTCTAAAAGGCGGGCTGAGGTGAGAGGCACAGTCGTGCCTTGCTGTGCACGGGTGTGCTTCTTGGAAACTACGTATTTTCATCCGATTTTCATCGGCTTTTGCTTCTTTTTTTATTTTGGACCTTCAAATCCCGTAAAAACTGAAAATGAACGATTTAGGTAGTTTTTCCTATACTAATTTCCTCATAAGTATTCATAATTGTGGGTAAGTTCATATTATAGATATGTATAGCTGATGGCACATCATAAAACCCACACTTAAACTTTGCTTGTTTTCAAGCAAATCATGTATTAAGATCCTTCAAATTAGTGGCAAAGGCTTTTAACCCATGAGTTATTCAAGTGTTTTATGTGGTGAAAATTAGATGACATGACACACCTACTTAACCTTTTATTATGCCTAAATTCGTACACCTCACAATGATTACTCAGCTCTCTTTGGCTTATGTTCGTGTGCGTTCGTGAGTTGAAGTGTTCACTCAAGTTCATTCCAACATAATGATAAATCATAGACTATGCAAATCAAATTCACACATTTTTAACTAAGTAAAATGCATAAATCAAAAGGTCTTTTATTAAGGTTAAAAGTGAAAACTACACTAAAACTATTATTATTATTATTTTATTTTTTATAGTTGTTGTTCATTTCAAGGGTTTCACGTTGTTCAAAACTCTCTTGTTTTAAACACTTTTTAGGTAAAAGGTCAACAGTCTTGGATATAATACAAAAGGACTGCCAATATTTCTTTTTGATTGCTTTTTATGTTTGCCACCATATCCATAAACAGTGTTTGGGATAGCCAATAATATGTGTTAGTTAGTATTTCATATCCCAAATGCTGAGTTTTTAGGGGAATTTCATTAAACGTTGTGGTCTTGGAAGAGATGCAAACCAAAAGTCTATGGAAGAAGAACTTCATTTTTTGTGCGAATTTTGGTTTGAAAAGTGAGGCTCCCACTAGTTGAGCTTCATATCCCATTTCTATGAACTCATGTTGTAAGCCATTGTAGGGATAGATTCCATACATGCCATATCCTGTAGATTGCACACTGTGGAAATGAATTGTGGAGTTATCTCAACGTGTTCTCCGTTTATGGTGGAAGTGATGATGTAGGGCTTTTTGTTTTGAAGTAGAAAATCTAATTTTGCCCAAAATTCTTGAAGGATGGATAGATAAATTAGGGCATTTGCGGTGAGTATGGCATGGTATTTGGATGATATGATGATGTCTACGATGGTTTGGTATTTAGTGTTCTTGTCATGTTTGACAAGATACGACAAGTAATTGTGAGACGATTTGAGAACTAGAGTCATGATGAAATTTTGGAAAAATATTTTGAAAACCTTTTGATCAGATAATCATTTGATTGTAGGCGAAGATTTTTTAATGCAATTTCCGAATTTTTCTCTTTTGAAATGCTTTGATTTTGATAAATTTTGAAGATGGATGTAAACTCTATTTGTCAAGGGTTTATATAGGGTTTGTGAACAGGGATGCTAGCGTGACCAACGGTTACTTTTTGAGTGACATGGCCAACTGCTATTTGTTATGGCAAAGCGTTGTTTAGAGAGTAGGACCCTTTAGAGGAAATGTTTGAAGAAGAAAGAGAAGGTATGTTTTTAAGAGTCTTTTTTGAACCCTAAGTTGGGTGTCAACAAATGTTAGGATGAAAAAATCAATGGCTGGTACATCTGTTTGACTTTTGGTCAACAGATGGATGCAAACCCATGTTTGAAATCTCTATTGGGTTAAAACAGAGTTTTGAATGAAAACAGTGGTTGGTTTTTTAGAAACATTGGGTTTGATTGACTATTGTTAGTCAAATAATAGAAAAAGAATCAGTGGTTCTTTTTGTCAAGCAGTGATTAACAATGGTTAAACAGACTTTGGAACCACTAAAACAGATGTTTCACCCCTTTGAACATAGTTTTGTTTTTGGTGATTTTTCATAATCTTTTCTTGGTTTTAAAACTGCAATTTTTTATTTTCTTTATTTTAAGACAACATATTAATGTTGCAATTTCATTTTGATGAGTTTTTCAAAAATATTTTTCTTTTTTTTTATTCTGATAAGGATATGTGCTAGGGAAACCTCTGTTTGCACTTTCAAATTTCCAACCGATGTTCCCTGAAGACAGTGGAAAGGGGTCAATTTTGCAGATGATCCAAAGCATTTTCTTCTTTAGGTTTGGTGTTTTCTTCTGTTGCATCAGCTCTTTGATAATGGTCATTTGTAACAAGTAGTTTTTGTACCATCTCAAACAGTTGTTTTTTACCCTTTGTAAGTGATTTTACACTTGGGTCTACTATTGTTTGACCATTTCCAACGAGTTGATCATATTCATGAGGATGTCTGTTGATTCTTGGTTTTTGGGGCACGTATACATATTCATCATACCTGTAAGGGGTACTATGGTACATGGTGGTTTCCCATAGTCTCTTGGAAATGTGTTGTATGGTGCAACAGATACTTAACCATCCCTGTGTGCAGGGTATTGGTTCAAGGTTTGTGGGATAGGTGTGTAACTAGGCTCAACTCTTTTGGGAAGTGATTGTTGATCCCTGTTGATAGGGCCATCTCCCCTTTTGAAAGCTATTTTTCCTTTTGACCATTGTTTGTTGATATCATAAGGTTTTAGGAATAAGAATTATTGGGTTACGTGAGTGATTTTTCCACAAACAGTGCACCCAGATGTCGACTCACAGATATTGTTTCCTCTGTTATCATATGCTCTTAACTTAAAGTAGTCTTTTATCATATGATTTTTCTTTAACATCTATTTGAGAGTTGGTAATAGGAATGACTTTTATCTTGGGTGGCTTGAGACCATCTGGGTTGGTGAAATCAACTAGTTTGAAATTTACAAGAACATCGCATTCATCAGACCATGTGGCTTTAAATTCAGATTTTTGTTTTTCATCCTGAATGGAACTTTGTAGTTTTACAAGAGTAATCTTTTTACCACTAGGTTTAGTGATCTTGATTTCTTCACCAGTTGAGTTGGTTGGAATGACCTCAACCATTTATGAGTCAATGGAAGTGTTGGAAAGTTGTTCTTTATAATGTTTTCTAAACCCAACACCAAACTTCACATTACTTTTAATTTGTTTTTCCAAAAGCATCTCATAAGCATTTCAAGATTTAACCCATTTTTTCACAGGTAATCTGAGTGGATTCCAACTCTCGTTTTCAATTTTGATATTTTTTTTATCATTGCTTGGAGTTGGTTCTTAGTTATAGTTGCTTCATGCTTAAGACTGCTTATTTCTAGGTGCTTTCAACAATTCTTGTTTTAAAATCTCTTTTCAATTTTTCAAGAACTACTTCATTGATTTGAACCTCCTATCTTCGGTTTTCCGTTACCTCTTTAACATTTGAAAATGCAACGATGCATTTGTCAGAACATAATGATGCATTTGTCATAACATAACTCTTTGAGAGTTTGAGGTGATACCTTAGAGGCAGTAATTTGAATTTGATCAACACTGATGCATTTAGTGAAACTTTTGGGATAGTTTTCTTCAATCCTTTATTCATGCTCTTTGTCACAAATAGATGCTTGACCTAAGCTATCAGCAGTTTCCTCAACAAGACTCTCACCAACAGTTGTTTGAATATCTTGATCTTCTCCTCCTGAGATATGTTCAATAGCCATGAAACAAAAACTTGTGTGTTCATCACAATCATTTGCGATTAAAGAAAAATTTTCATCAGTTAAGTTTTCTGGCAAGCTGCTCCAATCAACATAGCCTTGAGTAAAAAAGCATTGTTGATTAGGCTTTGCAAGTGCAGGAGCAGGAGCAACTTGTGGTGCTTGAACATATGCAACAAACACTTGAACATACTAAACCTGAGGAACTGGAGTTGCTTGAAAATAATGCACAGACACAAGGTTCATGCTTTGTGCAAAATGGGTTGTGTTTTATACACTTGGTCCAGGGCAATTTAGGTATTTTGATAAAACTGTTGTTGTGAATTACTTTGAGGTCTTTAGTTAGGATATGGGATCAATGGTGCAGAGTTGTTTGATTGACTCCTTCACTCTCTTGCAAAGTGACCTAATCTATTACACTTGAAACATTTGATTTTAGATTTATCTAACCCCACCTTTGACCTCCCACTTAACCATGGATATGTCCTACCAGTCCTTTTGTAAAAATTATTTGCTCTTAGACTTAGTAGTGCCACTTGGTGCAATATATCCATTTCCTCAAGGTTAGTTGGGTCTATGTGCTTTATATCATCAAGGACAAATGACAAACTATCAGGACCATGACTAGCGTCATTCGCTGTGAATGCACAGTTTGAGAAATGTTGGTCAGAGTTGATTCATGTTGATATATCAATATAGTGATCGAAACTCTGATCATTTGTCATTCCTAGGGATGATATTTTCGACTTAAAAGTGTCGTGTTTCCAAAAACATAATTGTTACTTTTCCATTTTTCTGGAGCTTCTTTTTCTGGATAAGCTCCCTTTTCAAATGTTGGAAGCTTTCCATGAAGTTGGGCCAGGGTCATGCCCACCCTAGAAGTCTGGGGATATTCTCGTCACAATTGCAATAGTGTCCCACTTCTTAGGGAGAGAACTTTAAAATCAGTTACTTAAAGTTGATTTAGGAAATTCTTTGTTTACCAACTTTAATTTACTGATTAGACATGAAAAATGCTCAAACTGTTGTCTAAGGGTTTCTCCCTTGACATGAGTGAAAGTTTCATATTTTGGCTAAGGATTTCTCGAGTGTTCTCGATTACTTCCTCTCTTCCACCAAACTGCTCTTTCAATGCATCCCATAACTCTTTGTCCCTATTGCAATGCAACATCCTGCATAGATCTCATTTGGCAGAGCCATGGCCATAATGCTAAAGGCTTTGGCATCTATCTCGAATTTTTGGAAATCTTGCTCTGAGTAGTTTTCAGGCTTCTTTGGCTCTTGAACACTTGGGTTTTCAGCACTAGGTACCATTGGAATGTGGGGGTCTGAATACAACGGGCTTCCAACACCCAGTGTTCGGCTGAGCAAGTATGTGAGCCATCCTACGTTGCCAAATATTAAATTCAGACCTGACAAGCATGGGGGGCTTATTAATGAAGTCCATGTTATGAAGATCATTTTGTGCCATTTTATTTTGTCTTTTGAATAAGAACAGAGTATGTATATTAAAGTGATAATGAAATCAAATTTAACGTGACCAAAATTTAATACCAATTGTACGATATGAGTTTACAAGGCTTGTGATTAAATTCAACTAAGAACAAACAATTTTGTATTGAATAGCAATATAATAATCACAAGCAAGGAATTATCATCAACATTTGTTTTTCATTGAATCTAAACGATTACAAGTTTTACAGGAATGATTGACTCTACAAACTCCACCTCAGCCTGATCACTCACAAATATGTTCATACAAAAGAAAAGGTGATGTGTGTGATAGCTAGATCTCTAACAGGTGAGATCAAATTATATAAGTACGAAAGCTCTGTTTGTGATTGGCTGATATCACCCTGATAGTGATATCTAGCATTCCTAACAAAAAAGATTTCACAGATGTTGCAAACATCTATGGGAATCAAACATCTGATCTAAATAAGCTAAACACTGTTATACAAGCTAATACTATTACATTGGGAAACATCTGTTAGTCTATCCTCTGTTTCTTTGTTCCAAACATATGTTTCGCCAAACAGATGTTTGGTCCTCATGAACAGGCCTTCGCTTCAACAGACTTTAGGACTTAAACAGACGTTGCTTCTTCATGAACGACGGTTCCAAGGCTTAAACAAATGTTAGCTAGTCTTCAACAGATGCTCTGATTTAGGTGTTCAAGATCCACAATCTTTTGGAGGATTCTGGTTCAAACTTCTGTTTATTTCTTGATCACTTGATCATGTTTTAGATTTTGAATATCATATGTTCTTTTCTAGGTCCAACAGAGTGTTACAAGTGGCATTCAAAGCTCAAAGTTTAAGGGATTAAAGTGTTCAGTTCAAGACTTGGTCTCGTGGTCCGGTAAGTTATTATGATTAATATCGGTCTAGTATGCATGAAAGTTGTTATAAAAATCAAATAGGGTTATCGTCTGAATGCACGTTAACCGCAAATAAGTTGGTAAAAGACCGGTTTGGTTAACAAATCACTTGCGTTAACAAGTATTAAAGGATACCTCGTATTATAGTACGGGCGCTTACTAATTTTGAAGTTACTAATCTTTGTGAACGTTTCAGTACATGATACTCGCATCTGAAGATGGTGGGAGTCTAATGATCTATGATGTGATGATGGAATGGTCTGAAGTATAACAAGTTGAGCATGCTCACCAAGGACTTAAATCAAGTAATGATATCAAATAAAGGTCGAATGACAATGAAAGCCCATCAGGGCGAGTATCACCCAGGTGTACACTTTAAATTATTGTATGAATAGTACTATGCAACATTTAAGTATTGAATGACGGGTGCATACGGGAATAAGGATTGGGAAAACTGGATGGGATCCCATCCATGATGATATTCCCAAGATAGGTTTTACCAAATAATATCGAAGACATGAACTGAGAATTTACTTACATGGGAGGTAATGTGTTAGTTATAATAAGGTCACGCATACCATGTGTTAATTGGTTACCTTGGCCAAGTAAGTAGTAAACACACGATACCATGAAATTCTTATAATAAACATATATACGCCCGATGTAGTAATGACGAGGTTAATGGGTAGAGTAAAAGGATCCTTGGGGGTCAAGAAACCTTATAGGCATACTCGTATAAGTGGTTCTCACGGGAACCAAAAAAACGAAGTATGGCGCGCGTAGAAATAAGTGACCCAAGGAAATCCTTGGATTAAGTCATTTTGGATGAAAGAGTCAAGGATGACAAAAGGGGCAAGTAAAACCGACACATAAATGTCCCACAAGGTCATAGAAGCGGAGGTGTTCCCTGAACGGAAAATGATCATAGTCGTGGACTACGGTCGATGTAAAAAAATGAAACGAGTAATGGATCCAGCAAGTAAAACCAACATATAAATGACTCGCGAGGTCATAGAGGCAGAGGTATTGCCTATAAGGATCAACCATGGTTGGAATAAAAAAAAATTGGTGTGTTGACACCAAGTACATTTAAAGGATGACACAGGTAAAGAATAATCTACGGGATCATCACGACCTTCGGATCGTAAATAAGTGGTAAAGGTCTACGGGACCAATGTGACCTTCAAGTCAAAAACAAAAAGGAATGCCTAAAGAAATAACCTACGAGGTAAAGTTTAAAAAGGGCATATTGGTCAATTCGGTTAAGGCGTGGGAATCGGTTAAGATTCCCAGCGCGATTCATGCGTAAAATGAAATGGGTAAAGAGAAAACACTAAGTTGTCTGTTCCTTTATGCGAGTAATTCACACAAGATAAAAAGAAAATGTTGAACTAAAACTTGGTTTTAGTCATTAACGACAATTTTAACGAACGTAAAGAACTAACGATAAAATTAGAAACTAGTTTTACTTAAAAGAAACAAGTTTTAGCACTAACAAGTGCAAGATGGTGTTTTAAAAAGGAAATCTTCAAAAATGAAATGTTGATATAAACTTAAGCATGACGTGAGGCGGTCACGGTCAAAAAAATGTGAGTATACCCGAATAATGGGGTATAAAGTGACCGGTGACTGATGAGTCTAACTGGCAAGACAGGTAAAGGTCAAATAGTGTTTATAACCTAGCCATTGCGCTCGTCATAATGGCAAGACAGGTAAAGGTCAAATAGTGTTTATAACCTAGCCATTGCGCTCGTCTTAATAAGATTATTGAACGATTAAAGTTTGAGCTATGCTTAAATTGAAACCAAAATTAATTCCCTTGGGCTTGACCCAAGGAACAACGTAAGAAAGGTTTCAACGACAAAACCACTTTAAGGGGATAGACTTGTAATATCCTACAAAAATGGATTTGGTAAATAAACCAAATTTACTGGTATGAGCGGGTAAAATACTGTTAGTGGTAAAAGTTAACCCGGTAAACATTTGGATTTAAATAAAAAAAACCTAATGATTAAATAAAAGATGAATCAATGTTTTTATAAGATAAAGTTATGAAGGGTCCGGGCTATCGGGACTTAATCTAAGCCGAGTTAGAATGCCCCAACCTTGGCAAGGTGAATTATTATGTTTATTTGATAAGTGACATGAAGTATACAACTATGATTATTTAACCTAGTTAGTATACTTGTTTATTTAAAAGATAAAGTGTTGTAACAAGAAAATAGATAATAAAACCTGGAGGGGCTAAATGGCACACTCTTAAAAGTTGAACATATAAAAGGAGGAGAAAATTAAACACACACACACATACCTGTGTGTGTGTGTTTCATAGATAGAGAAAGAGAGGGAGAAGAACCCCCCCCCCCCAAAAAAAAAAAAAAAAAAAAACTCAAGAAATGTCAAAATTAAATAAGGATTCAACACTAAATTGATGCATGATCTCAAATTTGTGATCATATAAGCTTTCTAAGCAAAAGGTATGTTGTAAAACTTGATTTGATGAACTTCAAGTGAAAAGAACTTGAAGGTGGTAACCTTAATATCAATATTATTGTTAGTATGATGAAATTGATAATGAAAGTATGTGTAGGATCATCATACTTGTTTATATATGTGAAATACTTGAATAGTTTAGAGGTTTAAGCATATGTTCATACATGATATCACTATGCCAAAATAGGGATACAGCCACACAAAAAAAGTGTGACTATATGTCTTTTGTCACACATATTTTTTTTTATGTCAAGTGTGACCAAAGCTCGAGTCATCGTAGGTATCATACGGCCACGCACACTTTTTAGTAGCCGTAGAACTTAAAAGTGTGGCTAAAGGGTACCAACATTTTTTGTTAAAATCTAGCATTTCCTCCATTAAGTGTGGCTAAAGGGTTGCAACAGCCACATGAATTTATTTTAAGTGTGACTGTTTCTATTGTATAGTCACATATATTTACTAAAAAATATTAATTTAGCCACATCAATTAAACAGAAGTGTGGCAAAAGGGTTTTTGTAATCAAACATTTTGTCAAAGGTAGTCACATGAATTTCTTGTAAGTGTAGCCGATTCTACTATTTAGTCACATGACTTTATTGTATGTGTGGCTAAAAACTTTTATTAGTCACACTAAACACTTTTGTAATTTTAAATGTGGCAATTGTCTAACTTTTGGTCACATGAACTTGTTTTAAGTGTGACCATTCCAGTTATACAGTCACTATAAACTTTGTATTAGGCACATTAATTGAAACAAACTGTGGCAAAAAGCTTGTTGTAATAAACCAAATAGTCCATTAAGTGTGGCTAAATGATATTAGTGGTCACACGAATTTATTGTAAGTGTGGTTATTTTTATTATATAGTCACATGAATTTATTGTAAGTGTGGTTGTTTCTATCATAAAAATCAGTTTTTGGTTTCCTTTTAAAAGATTGAAAACTAAAATCAGACAATTAGCATTTACCCTTCACATCATCTTACATAACAAGTTAGATCAAGTCAATTCACCAACTAAAATACATTTTAACAAAATAATCCACAATAATAACAGTAGCAATAGAAGCAGGAACATAACTACTAAGCTGGAACTGCACAGTAAACAAGTGTTTAGTCAACCGGAAACAACCGGGCCACCTCTGTGCCGGTTGTTCTGACCCTCAACCAGCCGCTGGTGGTGTAGCCGGTACTGTGCTTGTGGACCCGTTGTCAGCTGGTGGTGGCACGCCCCATCTGCCATCAGATTCAAGCGGTCCAAAACATGAATGGTTCCATCAGAAAGCCCTAATGCAAATTGATTTGGTTCTTGAGGATGAGCCGCAATCACCATGGGGTGCACGTTAAGGTTACTGACAAGACATGAGTTTCTGTCAAACATCGAAAATCAAGATTTCTTTCTCCAAAGAACCAAACTGACAAATATGTTTCGGTTATTAACTTATAACTTATTATACCTTGTAAGATACGTAGAGGGGTTAATCTTGCATCGAAGGCGAAGGTGAGAAGCGATGAACACACAAACGGTTGCATCGAAGAAACTTGCGTATATCAGTTGACTATCGCATGAAAAGGTCGCATGCGATATCAAGGCTGAATTTTCACGTTGAATCCACTGAAAAACAAAAGATCAATTTAGTATCTTACCACACTGTTACATTTATCATATATTATAAAGAAAATGAATACAAATATTACCTGTTTTACGCATTCTAGTTTTGTCGTTTCATAGATGGCGAGTTGAGTCTCGTGAACAAGAAGAAAATGGGTCTGATTATGATGAAACTGCACACGCGTGTCGGATTGTGGTGATGGTGTTCTCCCTGGAAGGAGTTGAACGTATCGTGTCTTTTGTTTTTTCCATCCATCCGAACTCCATACGCAAATCTAGTTGATATACAAAAATATCATAAATGTACACGAGTTTAAACAATTGAAAATGGAAACGAATTTTTCATGAACTTTACTAACCTGAGCATCGGCGCCAGATGAGACAAGCACATTTAGCACATGAGAAAAGGCGAGACCGGTTATACGTTTAGAGTGTCCTTTAAGCTTGCTTTTAACCTTCACAAAAAAATGGTATTTGTAATACAAAAAAGGTATCAGAACAAAAAGTCACCGGCATTACTCAATAGGTCAGATGCTCTATGAGTTAGGTACTACTGGGAAGGGAACCAAAACAGTTGAAAAAAAATAATAAAAACTCGAAAGTAATTAGGGAGGTTAAGTAGTTTTTAGGTGGGTTTGGACCGATTCAAAAAGGAAACGAACGATTTACATATTGTAAAACCAGTGACTAGACTGAATGGCGTATGTCTAGTGTGGTCACATTCCGGTTTAGTCTGCCGGTTCAACCTGTCCAGTTGGTGTGCCTAAAAACCTTGGAAAATAGTTTGGTCAACGTGTCCGATACGTTTGAATTACGTCCTGCCTGCTAATGATGATCGTCTATATCACAAGACAACTTAACAAAATAAATCTTCATATTCATAAAACTCACAGCACAAAGAAGTTGAACATTAAATCACAAGACTGGTGGTATCCACTATCCACCAAACCCATATGGTGAGGACCGTAAACATGCTCGAGAGTATTTCAAGCAGTAGAGGGGTGCGGTGGACAAACTATTCTCCACCGACCTGTCTTTTCCAAGAATCCTTGACGATTAATTCATCAACACCCCGGTCTTCATAGCTGAAATGACATTCTCTCTGTATAACAATAACCAAAAAACAGGATACATCTTGATTGAAGTTGTAGGGGTAAGTGAAGGATTAAAATTTTACCTTCCATTGGGTAGATATCGGTGAATAGTGAAGGGTATTTTCCGCTGTCTAAGTTCCTTCATAGCGATTTAAGAAAAAAAAAACAAGACTTGTTTTAATTGGTCCTTCATTCAAGAGGTTTTTATTTTAATTGGTCCTTCATTCAAGAGGTTTTTATTTTATCGCTAATGCGTCAAAAAGGGTAAAACTAACAAAATTCAATTGGGATATAATTTATTAATAGCTGATCATATGAATAAAAGTAGACAAGACGGGTTGAATGAGTTTGGTTTCACGCTAATGGGTCAAAAGGGTAAATCTAAAATTTTAACAAACTACTAGGTTTTTCACGCTTTGTGACGTTTTTCGCCAACATTGGTTCGGTTCATTATGGTACTGATAACATACGAGCATTTAGTATAACAACCGAAATAGATAAAAACGAATACATGTGCGAATACAACTTAATTTCGGACTAACTTTATACCAATTATGATAGTAGCAACTGACAACGGTTTTACCAGTGCTGTGTTATCCAGGTATTAATTAATAGATAATAAACGAGCCGAGCCCGAGTCGAGCTTGAGCTTGAGAAAATACAAACGAGCTCGAGCCCAAGCTCTCATAAGTTAAACGAGCTCGGCTCGGCTCGTTTGCACCCCTAGAGTCAACTAAAATAATTATTTATATTAATTAAACATTGATTACTATTTACATTAAAAAAACTTGTCGTTCAAAAAAAAAAAAACTTTATTAAAATGACTTGATCGACATTTAACGCTGACTTGAAGAAAAGACCAAATCATTAAGACAATGATTTAATATAAGATTATCGATAATAGATCAGATCTCTAAAGTGTATTAAGCTATTAATTCATTGTGGTACCTTTGATACATAGGCAATACATAACTTAAAAATTATAAATGAATTTATTATAACGCTTAATCGTTTAAAGGCAAATGTCTGAATCATTAAGTGTTGAACTAGTAAGAAGTCTGAACCATTGCCTATTATAATCTATTATGGCCCAATATGGTTTATTGATATATTTTGATCTACTATTGTTCATCAATATCCATTAAGGCCCAATTTTCTCCATTAAGACATGTATGATCTATTATTGTTCATTGCACTCCATTAAGATATGTATGATCTAACATTGTCCATTGTGATCCATTAAGGCCCAATATGGTGCATTAAAATATTTTGATCTATGATTGTTCATTGTGATCCATTAAGGCCCAATATGGTCCATTTACACGTGTATCATCTACTATTGTTCATTGTGATCCATTAAGGTCCAATATGATCCATTAAAATATGTATGATCTACTATTGTTCATTGTGATTCATTTAGGCCCAATATAGTCCATTAAGACATGTATGATCCACAATTGGCCATTGTGATCCATTTTGGCCCAATATGGCCCATTAACACATATACGATATACTATTGTTCATCGTGATCCATTAAGGCCCAATATGGTCCATTAACACATATGATCCACTATTTGTCATTATGATCCATTAAGGCCTAATATGGTTAATTAACACATGTATGATCTACTATATTCATCGAGATCCACTAACAATGTATGATCTAGTATTGTCCACTATGATCCATTAAGGTCCAATCTAGTTCATTAGAAATATATGATTCACTATTGTCCATATCCATTAAGGCCTAATATGGTACATCAACACATATATGATTAGGGATACGCTCGGTACCTGTACCGAAAATGTTCGATATGGTACAGGTACCGAGATGGTACGAGTATTTGAAAGTAAAATTCCATAAAATACCGGTAACGTATCGAACTAAAACTACCCGTATTGAAAACACCTAAAAATGGGTACTGAATCGGTACCGAAAACAATTTTGCAGGGGAAATTCAGTACGAGTACTAATATGCATATTAACGTATTATTTAGAAGAAAATGAGTAATAAAAAAGTTGGTTTAAAATATATAATATTTAATAGTAGTTTGAATTTTTAAATACGTAGTAAGATTTTTTTTTGTTTTTTAATACTAAATAATTTAAAATTTTAAATGAGAATATTATTTGAGAGGGAAGTTTTAGTATGAGATATTTTGGGGGGAAATTTTTGTATGAAATATTTTGGGGAATTTTTAGGATGAAATATTTTAGGGGGGAAGTTTAATTTTAGGATGAAATATTTTGGGGAATTTTTAAAGATGTAGTAAGTTTAACATTTTGTCACACTTTTTTTCCGTCATTTGATATCATTTCGTCACACATAATAAAAAAAAGTGATTATGGTGTGACGAATATCTATGTAAAGCCACATGAAATTTTGTAAGTTTAAGTGTGGCTATTGTCTATCTTTGGTTATACAAAATAATATATGTGGTCATTTGTATTAGCTTTTAACAACATTTTCAAACATGTAATGTGGCCGTAGATCATATTTGGCCATATTTTTCTAGTGTGCCTGTTTTTTCTTAACGTGTGGCTAAAGGTCTCGAATATATCTGTTTTTAGTCACATGAAACAAATATTGTGGCTGTAGATCAAATTTTGCCGCACATTGCTAGTGTGGCTAATAAAAGTAATTGTTTCTTTCTTAAAGTGTGGCTAAATGTTTTGAATAAATGTGTTATTGGTCACATGAAAACAAATATTGTGGCCGTAGATCACATTTGGCCACACTTTGCTAGCGTGGCTGATAATTGTCACAATTTTTTTTCTTAAAATGTGGCAAAAAGTGTTAAATACATGTATTTTTGGTCACATGAAACAAAAAAAAATGTAGCTATAGATCACCTTTGCCCACACATTTCGAGTTGTGGCTAATACATGTCACATAATTTTCTAAAAGTGTTGCTAAATGTTCTGAACTGGTATACAATTGTCACATTAATAATATAATGTGTGGCTAAAAGTGTTTTAAAATGTTATGAATGACCTTTAGCCACACAATTTTTCAAATGTGTGACTGGGCGGTTTTGCCAAAAGTGTGGCCGTAGCCTACTTTTGGCGTAGTGTATTAAATATATTTTGTATGATATGATGAAATTGATGTTATATTTATGTTGAAATGTGCTTAAATCATCATGTATACAAGAATGTGTGAGGTACTTGACTAAATTAGATGTTTGGATGAATTCCATATATATATATGATAAAATGGGTTTTTTTACCTAGTTATGAAAAACCCCAAATTCTTGTATGACAATTTGATGAGTTGGTTTATGATAATTGAAAGTTTATGTTAACTTGATGTTTAGAAATGTATGAACTTGTAGAATTGAAAGAAACATCGCGATTTTGTATGGCAAAGCTAGCTAATATGATAGCCTAAAAATGATGCCCACCAAGTGTTTGATAATATGCCTAAATGAGTTTTATGAACTTGTTAGTGCATTTATATATGTCAATTGGTAGTTTGACCTTTAAAAAGTCAAACCTACCTGTAATAGAATTAAATAAGAAATGTGGTATAAAAGTCCCTATGGTGTGATGGTCATGATGTAGGATGACTAATCTAACCATCTTTTGGATGTTATATGATAGTTTGACTCTTGATAAGCTAGGTGGGAGCTTGGAACAGAATCGCTCAAGCGGGTCAAAGACGCGAGAAAGCATGATCAGACGCAAGGTAAGTAAAACTTACACCTTCTATAATAGAATCACTATCTAACAAATGTAAAGTAGGTGGAAATAAACAATGACTTGTTAAAGTCGAGACGCATGGTGTAGACCAAATAGGTCAAAATAGGTAAGATTATGCTAAATCACATTTTGGCGATCAAATAAAGAATTTTACAATTAGGACCCTATGGTGTAAACCATAACGCGTCAAACGAGCAAAATGATGAGTAATCACACTAGGTGATTAACCTAAAGAATTTTGGAAATTGGACCATATGATATAAACCATAACGGGTAGAATGGTAAATAACTATGTTTTGGTGATAAATCAATGAACTTCCAAAATAAGACATTCTGGTGCAAACCAAAATGGGTCGAACAAGTAAAAATGAATATTGGCTGATAAACCAATGAACTTTCAAAATAAGACATTCAGGCGCAAACCAAAATGGGCTGAACAAGTAAAAATGAATATTTTGTTAAAATCCAATGAACATTCAAAATAAGACATTCTGGCGTGAACCAAAATGGGCTGAACAAGTAAAAATGGATATTTGGTGATAAACCAATGTACTTTCAAAATAAGACATTTTGGCATGAACCAAAATGGGTGGAACAAGTAAAAATGAAAATTTGGTGATAAACTAATGAACTTTCAAAATTAGACCTTTTGGCGCGAACCAAATGGGTCGACCAAGTAAAAAATGAATCTTTGGTAGTAGACCAATGAATTTTTAAAATAGATTCCTATGGTGTAAACTATAACGGGTCAAATGAGTAATATGGTAAGTATGCACCTTTTTAGCAACAAACATTACATGGTTAGTTGAATCGCTAAAAAGGTAAGCTATGAACAGGTCAAACGGATAAACAGGTCAAATGGTGATAGTATCACTATTTAAATATGATATTTAGTACTTTGTTGTTAAGTCTCGTGCTTTTAGGTATGCATAATGTATGGGCTTGTATTGCCAAGAATTAGAAAGTAAGAATCGAAAAGTATCAATAACGGGTCAATGCTTTGACCCGCGACAGATATGAGTAATGAGTCAATCTCTTGATGAGGGCTTATGTTCCGAATAGAGTTGGTTGAGTCAAGGGTGGACACTAGACCACCTCAAGTAAGGTTATTAAGTCCAGGTTTACAAGGTTTGGGAATAAACAACAATTAAGCTCAAAACAATTTTGTATTTTATATAAAGATAAGTAATCACAAATGAGAAATCATCATGAACAACTGTTTTTCATTAATCATAAGATTCAAATGTTTTATAGAAAGTTGACTCTACTGACTCCCCCTTAGACTGATCACTATAACAATTATTTTCGAACAAAAGAAAAGGTGATGTGTAGTGATAAATAGATATCTATCATGTGAGATCTATTTATACTAAGTACGAAAGCTTTGTTTGTGATTGGCTGCCATCACCCTGATAGTGACATCTAACATTCCTAACAGAAAAGATTCCACGGATGTTTGCAATATATGTGAAAATCAAACAACTGATCTAACTATACTATACACTGATATAAAGCAAGTACTGTTACATTGGGAAAGATCTGTTTAGGCTATCCATTGTTGCTTTTATCCAAACCTCTGTTTGGCCAGACAGATGTTTGATCTTCTTCATCGGACCTTTTGCTTCAACAGACTTTAGGATTAAACAGACCTTGTTTCTTCATGAACAGCGGTTCCTAGGCTTTGAGCAGATGTTTGCTTGTCTTCAACTGATGCTCTGGTTTAGGTGTTCAAGTTTCACTATCTTTGGGAGGAATCTGGTTCAAACTTCATTTTATTTCTTGATCATGTTTTGGCTTTTGAATATCATCTTTTCTTTTGTAGGTCCAATAGAGGCATGTCTAATATTTGGGTAAAACGGCCATTAGAGCCAAGGACATGTCTATAAAGCGAAAATATGATTAAATGAATTTTAAAATACTAAACCATTGGAAACTTTATGTCCTTAGGGACATAATTAATCTTGATGGGATAACGAACTAAACGTAATTGCTAGTTTTCATCTAAACTCTTAAAAGTTCGCCGGTTTGGAAAAAGGGCTTAGATTTGACTAAAATGCCCTCGGATAAAGGGATTGGGTAAACTACCTCCAAGGGTAGATTAGATAAGGAGTCCTATGTTCGAATGATCCTTCCGGTGATTAGATTTGGGAGACTTGAACTAAAAAGACTTATAGTCTTATAACAGGTTGTTTGAGTAAAGCGTTGTACCGGAAGGTATTGTGGATCGTTAAAGTTTTGCTTAAAGTAACCAACCATAACTTAGGTTGTGGTTGGAAGAAATAATGAAATACTTGGTAAGAAAGTAGGAGGCATGAACTAGAATGCAAAATTCCTCCGAATGGGTCGTTTCGTAATAAACTTTAAATCGAATAGTAGGAGCGAAATACTCAAGGAATATAGGCCCAGGTAGTGGGTTATAGTTTAAATGTGTAGAGGAATAAACCTCTAAAGAATAAACTGAGTCTGAACCTAATAGGATGTGAATTGGATTGTAGAGGAATAAACCTCTAAAAGAATAAAATTTGTTTTTCTTTGGTGTTTTAATCGCGTTTGACCATTAAACTCAAACACTAATTGTTTTTAGTGTTTATGTTAAGCTTTTACAAAGGCGGGAACCGGACAGACGACTAGCATGCAAAGAACCGAACACTATTATACCACTATCTCCTTGGAGACGTTCAAGGGAAGGTTGAAGCATGATCATGCATGGCAAAGCTTTTGAGTTTAAATTTTTTAAATTCTAAATTGTAAAGTTAGTGTAATAAGCCGTCGTGTTGGTTCATATGGTTTATCGGTTAACCAAAATGTGTAATTTCTACGTTTTAAAAAAAATCTGGGACCAAATTGTCCGAATGTGTAAGATATTAGGCAATAACGGGATAGGGGGTGTTACCCTTCCATGCTAACTAGTATAAAGCCCTCATATGCTACAGTAAATAGTAACAAAAGCTAACTTAAATAGAAACATATAAACAACATTAATAACTATAAATCTGATGATGGAGATAAAGAAAGTGGCATAAGTGAGTGGTGTATGACTATGCGTATATACCCAACTGGATGTACAATAAAAAAAGTTAACAAACTACAAAAACATTAAACGCAAAAGAACCAAACACCATCATGCATAACACCTTTTAGCCCTGGTAAATATCAAATTCAGTTTTTCTATTTGTTACATCGAGGGTACTTAGCTCTTTGTAGTTCTTGTCACTAAGCCGACCCAACCATTTGATAGTTCAACTTTCACATACTAAGATCTCACTAAGCAGACCCATTGGGATGTATGTATGTATATAGAATGTATGCATGCATTATTATCTTTAGAAATTAAACTAATAAACACAGTGGCGGAACTAGAACATTAATTCAGGGGTATCTAAATTTTTTTTTTTACCGTGCAATCATACAATATTAAAAAAAAACAACAATACATAAAATAAAGTAAAACAAATACCTAATAGATTTGTCCTCTTCTTTTTTTCATAGCTTGAAATCGTTCCATCACATCGTCGTCTTTTACTTCACTTAAAAAATCATTTTCGACCGCACAAACCATAGCATTGTTCAAGAATTCCGGACCGATTCGATTGCGAAAATCCGTCTTCACAAGCTTCAATTTTGAAAAACATCTTTCAAGGGTTGCGGTTGCCACCGGTAAAAGCAAAGCTAGCTTAACTACCCGATAAACTGTAGGACAAGAACTATGCGTTCCATATGTTTCTTTTGATTCATGAGATTGTGACATTTTTGTGCCGCCTTTAGTCAACTTCTTCATATTCTCATCCATATGTTTCTTTTGATTCATGAGATTGTGACATTTTTGTGCTGCCTTTGAATGATGACTATCAACATTCCCAACATGTTCCTTTAATGACCCCTTTTTACTCCAATCACTAAAGCCTTTAGAACTAGAAGACCACGTATCTCTTCCGCCTTGATTACCAACATCTTCTTTAAACAAGTACCAATATAGACAATATACTTTGTCTGCTTTGATGCTATACTCTAACCAACTACAATTATTAAACCAACTAACAACAAAACGTTTTTTTTTCATAACAGTCTTTAACAGGAAACTTATGATTACGTTGTTGAAAAGCCCCTTTAACAAGATACGACCTTCTTATGTCATCTATTTGATTTGGGTGATAACTAGCAATAGGTGGCCTATCAAATGGATCCGAAGGAAGATCATTCAAATCAATAATACCTCGTGTCGTTGGAATTGAAGTTGTAGGATTAGTATTACGAACATTCAGACTTGCATCAACGTCATCATTTGCTTGATCAACATTCGGAATTGCATCAACGTCATCATTTGCTTGATCAACATTCGGACTTGAATCAACGTCAACATTCGGAGGAGTTGTTTCATTCGGAGTTGTATCATCATCATTAATTTATTCGTATTTTCTTTTGAAAAAGTTCCCAATTAAAGCTTTTTTTTTTTTTTTGGATTTTGGTTTCGTCATCACTTCAAAGAATTCAAACAATAAACAATCAAACTAACAATCAATTACCAATAATCAGCCAATTAAAACAAGTAACAAGAATAAAACTAATCAAACTAACCAATAATCAACCTTGTTCGATAACTCGACGTGGCGGACGTGCTACTGCCAATTCTTTTCGAAGACGATGTTCTGTTCGATATTCAACTGCCATTAACAATAAGTAACAATATTCATAAAACTAATCAAAGTTTCCTAAAACTAATCAAAGTATCAAACTGAAAGTCTGAAACAATCAACTAACAAACCTAATCAAACTTTAATATTCATAAAGTGATAAAACTAATCAAACTATCAGAGATGAAAGAATCAAAGTGAAACAATCAACAAACAAACCTGCAAATCTGCGATACTGTTCTGTGTTCGTGTTCGACTTCGACAACAGCAAATCTGCGAGCGAGACTGACTTCGAGTGTTCTGTGATTTCTGTTCGAGTGTTCTACTGTTCGACAACAGCAAATCTGCGACTGGGAGACTGACTTCGTGACTTCTTGTTCGACAACAGCAGTTCAGCACTTCAGCCAATTCTGTTCCCGTGTTCCGCCTGTTCGTGACCTTTGATTATCCCTGCATTCAATCTGCCGCCCAATGCACTGTTGGGTTATTATTTTGTTATTTGGGTTAACTAGTATTGGGCTATCATTTGATTATTTGGGCCAACAAAATCAGAATAAATTAGGCTTAATTTCACTTTGTAAATTTTTTTGAGGGGTGTCCTAGTAATTGTTGAGGGGTGTCCTTAGTATAAAAAACGAAAAAAAATAAAAATTACACTACCGGATAAAAGTTGAGCCGTAGCCCGGGCTACGCCTCGGACTACACTAGGTCACCCCTGAATAAACACCTTATCTTTTGCCTCAAAACATTTCTTTATATAATGTATTTACTAATTATAACTATATATATTTTAACAACTTTTTAGGCTCAAGTTATGCGAACCCGAATGGTTGATCTTGAAGCTAGGGTTGAAGAAGAAAGGAATCTAATTGTATCTCGTCTTGAAGAAGAAAGGAATCTACTTGCAACTCGTCTTGATGACGAAAGGAAAGCAAGGGAAGAACTTCAAAAACAACTTCAAGAGTTTATGAAGAATTGGCGTTCTCCCTCTAATTAGTTGTAGTTTTTTATATCTTTTTGGAATTACGTTGAATTGTATTAGCTTACGGTTTAAACAAATTGGAACTTGCGTTGTAACGCATGATTTTTGAATTTACGTCATTGTAACTTCGGTGAATTTTGTAAAACAGGTTTTGGTATTGCAAATTATTTCTGAAATTTTTCGCTAGAAATATGCAGAAATAATATTTATTTTTTTGCCGTTTTTTTTCATTTAATAAATTTGGTGGTTGGAAATGTGTCACAACATAAATAGCTTTTGTCGGAAAACGGTCAAAAATAGTAGACCTTTTTTCTTTATTTTGTCAGAAATTTGTCACAAAACATACTCAGTTTCCTCGGAAATTTGTAACAACACTTCTTATTTATTTGTTGGAAATTGGTCACAAAAAATACTCAGTTTCCTCGGAAATTTGTAACAACACTTCCAATTTATTTGTAGAAAATGGGTCACAAAAAATACTCAGTTTCCTCGGAAATTTGTAACAACACTTCTAATTTATTTGTAGGAAGTGGGTCACAAAAAAATACTCAGTTTCCTGGGAAATTTGTAACAACACTTCTAATTTATTTGTAGGAAGTGGGTCACAAAAAATACTCAGTTTCCTAGGAAATTTGTAACAACACTTCTAATCTTTTTGTAGGAAGTGGGTCACAAATAATGTTGTATTAAAATTTGTTAATTTTTTTGTTTTTTTATTTTGGTCGGAAATGTGTAGCAAAAAAAAATAAATCCTAAAAGATAATAATTAAATATATTGTAGGAGATTCGTAGCAATTTGTGACGTACTAGTTTCGTAGAAAATGTGTAGGAAGTTGCGTAGGAAATGCGTTGAAAACAGGTTTCCTACGAGTTGTTTTCCTACATCAAGTGTTTGTCATAAATGCGTAGAAAAGCCAGTTTTATGACGCATTTCCTAGGAAAACTGGTGTAAAAAGTTTCAGATTTTCTAGTAGTGAATGGTTGCTAGGTACTCCGCTTGTCTTGTTATTCCACTCTTTCTCTAAAGTTCTTCGGTATCTCTTCTACCTTCTTTTAAGGTCTCCAAGCCCTTAGACTTGTTTTTTGAGACCCATATTTCAGACTTTTATCTCCTTGTTGATTTAGGATGGTAGATTTTCCAGTATATCTGCACGTGTAACCATATAGACTCATTTTCCCGGTTTGAGAGGCCCGAAAGTAATTTATTTAGTATCAGCTTTTGGTTTTGGGGCCATGTTGTCATTAGTGACCGGTTTGAGAGGAAAAAGTAATTTTATGTTTGCTCTCCTGGCTTGGACCATTTATGGTGTTCATGTTACTTTAATCTTTGGTATGAGATATCTTAGATTGACAATTTTAATTCATTTGTTTATATATAGGCCAAATAATTGTCAACTCTAATTCTAATGGGTCAAATGGATACAATTAAAAAACAGGTAATGGGCATGCGAGTCAAACACAACCCAAAGAGTGTTTCTAATGCATGGAACCTCCAAAATCACATTAATTAAAAACTATACTACTAATACTATCATTATTATATGGCTTTTATAGTGTTGTATAACACACTAACTTTTTTATTTTATAAATTATCTTGAGAAAGCCGGACAAAAGTATATCTCATTGCTTATGGATCACCTGCAACTAATAACATACATTATAGTTTTTTAATGTGCCAATTGCCGTCCCTAATAGTTCTCGAAACATTTTAGGCCGGGCCAAATAAAAAAAGTAGGCTCCTATAACATAAACTCAACAATCATCGCCCCTCATATGTCGTTCTTTTTTTCCACCCTCGGCCCTCACAAACCTTTTATTTTTTTTGGATTTAAATTTGTAATGTGTTTTAATTGTTGGGTCTTTTTATTAAATTGTTAAATTATTTGAACTAGCAATAAGACGCACGCGCGTTGCGGCGCGAGAACATCGCAAACGTCGAATGGATTAGTCCAAACGTTGTGTGATGCGTTAATCGTATGGAAACGCACATCTTGACGTATCGGATTGAACCCGAAGTAACATATATAAGCATTGCGATTGGATCAAAACGTAAAGTAAATCGAATTTATATGTGACCCGACTCATACATAGAAAAGAAACTACTATTTGACTCCACATGGTTCGAAACAAAATTTACGAAACATACATAAAATACGCACGAATACATATTATATTTATCCTGGCTCATCTTCCAAATCGAAACGTAGACCAACTCAAATTTATAGTACATAAAAATAGGCACGTAAAAAATGTTTTTTTTAATGAAAAAGTATTATTTGACCTGACTCGTTTTCAAGAAAAAGTTTACGTCGAAACATAGAGGAAATCATATTTACACTGACACATAAATAAAAATATGCATGTAAAAAATAGATTATTTTAAGTAAAGGAAGTATAGGGGAAAACTCGAAAAAAAATTATAGATAAAAAACTTAATAGGTTAAAAAGATTCGTAAAACCATGCCAAGTAGCACCAATGCCACACCATTGCCAGCGACCCTAACATTGAAAAAGTTCGTAAAAATAAACTAAATCAAAAAGGACAAAAATAACCCCGAACGAAAAGCAGACGTAAAATCATTGAACCATGCACGCCGTTGTTGTGTGTTAATGCGAAGAAATTAGAACGAAACGTAAAACGTAGAAATGAATAACTAAGTCGAATGGGGAAAAATAAATGTGTTGTGACGAACCTGTTATATGGGAAAAATATACCAAAAAACGGTGAATCCCACACACATGTTGCGGCGTGTTAACTTGCAAAATTTAGAACGAAACGTAAAACGAATAATTTGTGATCAAAGATGAAACTTATGAGGGGCCGAAGATGAAAATAAAAAAGTGTTAGGGTTAAATTGCAAAAGAAAAAAAACTTTGGGTTAGAAACAAAAATTTAACACTTTTTTTAAATCTCTCCATGCACGGGGTACAATTCCATAAAACAACATTTTATTGCTAATTTTAATTCTATAATAATGGTTATAATATAAATGTATTGTGGATTGAATGCCAAAAGGTTGCAGCAGGTGGAAATGGTATGAATGTAGTCATAGTCTGCATATTTTTAGAAGTAAACTGATATTAAACAAATAAACTTGTTAAATTAACTAGTATCTTCATGCATAAGGTTAAATCCCTTTTGCCTTAAATCTGTCACACCCCCAAAATCCACACGCGGAGTATCACCGTTTGTAGGCGTGACATGACCAGGATCAAGCCACCAATCATATTGAACAATATAGTAGAGTAATTAAAAGTTCAACCACACATTATAATTGGTGCTCACCACCAAATTAACCAAGTTCAAATTAAACAGCGGAAGCATAAGACGTAAAGTCAAAACATAAGTTAAATAAGTTCATAGAGTTTAAAGGTTTAACATGGGACTCAACAGTCCACGGCCCACAACGACCTCCTCCTCGTGCAAGCTCCATAAGCATCTAACGACCTGTAAGGCATGTAACAACGAGTCAACAACAAAGTTGAGTGAGTTCACAGTTGGTTGTTTAGTTTTAAGTTGTTTCCGAAAACATGGTTTGTCTTTCGCTGGCTTACTTGCCGTGGGGGTTACCCCATAGTCGAAAGTATGATTAACCAGTTCCTTCTTTATTACCCAAACCATATCCATAATCAGTGGGGGCTTTCCTATGTGAACCACTAGACCGTTACCATATCGACAACTGACGAACAATAGTTGTGCCCTACGTCAATGTCTATCATCATTGACAGTTTGCCATAGTCCATTAGTACACGCCCGTCCGACTGGCACTGTGTGAGGTTTGTTAAACCTAATAGCGCTATTAACTAATGACCCGCTCGCCATTGGCCTCGGCGATTAAGTCGATATAAAATGAGGGACTTAATGATAGAGTTTTGTCTAGTAAGTTTTAAGGTTGTTGTCCTACCCAAGGAGGACGAACGTACGTATTCTACCCAAGGAGAATACGCAGGATTAATATTGGCATCCTACCTATGGAGGATGGCGGTACATATCCTACCCAAGGAGGATATGCAGGTTACGTTTTAGTTCGTTAACCCATTCCTTAAATATTGGCATCCTACCTATGGAAGATGGCGGTACATATCCTACCCAAGGAGGGTATGCAGGTTCCGTTTTAGTTCTTTAACCCATTCCCAACCACCGGGAATCCCATGCCTTAGAAAGTGTGTGAACCCACCTTGGTTTGCTCGGTTAGATTAGTTACTCTAATAATCAGAAATCAAGCACGTCCTAATAAGGTACAGGTAACAATCAGTTTTTCAGGCATGCATAACACGTATCCTACGTACGATTTATCTACTCACTACTTCTATCACATAGCGCACAATACAAATGTCACACTCTGACTTTTGTGGAAAGATCATAGTTAAAAATACACTTGTAGCACTTGTTAGAAAATATTTTCTAAGTATTGGAATTTTTAGAAAATTTTCGCCAGAGTTTCCTTTGTAAATGGAGGCGTCCATGCTAATAAGCATATCATTTTCTTTTCCGAAAATCATTCAAACAATCAACAACAATTTACTAAGAGCAAACTATTCCATTTACAAACCAACATGAACTTGATGTTTCGTAAAAACACCTAGTAACTTGGTAAGGCGTTTAGTGGGTTTAGTTACCCTCCAAAGTGTGTTTACTTTACTTAAAATCTCATTCTCGGGATTTTTAGGCGTTTACAACTTGTAGATACTTTTTACAAAAATATTTATTTACCACATCTTCTTGTTCCAAGAACATTTCTACACTTATGTTGTCACCAAAAAATAGTTTAGGTTCACTACAAATCATGATCTTTCAAGAACCGTCTTTTAAACTTGGTTTATTTAAGAAAATCATTCACAAGTCTTAGATCTACAATTTACTAGACCACTTTGTTTTTTGTTTTACACGAAATCATTTTGTTACCAAGTTCATGTCTAAATATGGAGGTGATTCTTTTATGTAAACCCCTAATCACCTCCTAACTTGTTAACTCGTGATTTTAATCATGATTTAACAAGTTCCATATGATGATCAATCATCGTATTACTAGTAACCAACAAGCAAGCATCAACATATACCACACAACATCATATTAACAATATTACATCATGTTTATGTTTTTAGTTCTTGTTCTTTAGTGTTCCGGTATTTCATCATACTACATCTTATAACCATAAAAAATAAAAGTACACAAGAGTAAATCAAGAACTTACAACTAGCTTAAAGCTAGGGAAGATCACTAGAGGAAAAGATGGTGAAAAAGGATGATGAAAGCTAGGGATGAAAGCTCTTCAAGTTCTACAAGCTCCAAGTTCCTTTAATCACCTCCTAGTATTTGAAACAAGCATGAAAATGGTTGGATGAGGGTTGTAAGGTGGTGGTGGTGGCGGTTCTTGATGGAGCCGAGAGGAGAGAGAGAGATGAGGGAGGTGGATGAACTTGTGAAGTGATAATGAAGATATGAGATGATATTGTAAATCTAGGGGCCATACTTAAAAGATCTTACACAATATTATGGCAAGATATACAAGCAACAATCTAATATAATACGAAACAAAATCTTTGAGTATGATCCCCCACATGGGGCCATAAGTTTTGAGGGGGGGGGGGGGGGGGTTATGTGTAATTTTTTGTGATAAGTAGGTAACTAGTGGAAGTTAAGTGCTGTGTCTAGTGTTATATGCGTATGGTGCATTATATAAAGTGTTGGGGTATTCGGGGACCATAACTAGTCCAAAAATAATTAAACAATGTTTCTTGCAATATTTTGGTGTCCCGGGTAATGTCCGGTTGTTCGGTTAGATACCGGTTCGTTAAAGTGCTAAGTTGTTCCGTATAGTGTATTTTATGTAACTTTTTATAACACTTTTAATTCCTAACACTTAGGAAAACATTCAGGACCATTTAGTCAATTTTCTGCACAATACTAGTATGTTAAAAAGCACATGTAAGTATGACGCAGTACTCAGAAAGCAGTTAAGTAATTCAGTACAGTCATCAAGCACTTTAATTAACATTAATAAATCATACGGATACATGTAATTATGAGGGTTGTCACATTCTCCCCTTGTTAAGAAAATTTCGTCCCGAAATTTAGCACGTGGTTACTGAGGAAGCTAGTTAAGTTGCGTGGTTTACTGGTTTTTCCTGGGGTGTCACAAAACTTTTTTACTTCTTTATTTATTTATTTTCTTTTGTAAACATTGAATTGTCTAAATAATAATAAAGATGAAATTTGTAAAGGACAAATTAAAATGCGAATAAAGTTGAATCGTTTATTGATAATCAGTCAGTACAATGAAAATGGAAAATTGAAAAACTGAAAAATATAGTGTTGTTACAGCTACTCTCTCATATTTCAAAACAGTTTGTGCCTTCGTCTGTCTACAACTCAAACTGTAGGGGAGTGTTAACCGATAATATATTCTATATTATTGGTTTGTCATTTATTCAATGTAATTGTCTTATAGTTAGCCTTGGATATATCTCAATAAGATGATCGAGAGTTTTGATTGTACACACTTTCTAGGCCACATATGTTACAATACTGAAAATTTTATACTCTTTAATTTAGTATTATTCTTGCACATTGTGCAGTTGACTAGTTTCATGTTTCATGGTATTGAACCTACTTCGAGGCCACGCTTCATCTTCTTGACGTGTTTAAACTCTCCAAAGAAGTAGGAAATGAATCCCCAAAGTGATAACGCAAGAGAAAGTCCTTTTTCAGCTTGGAACTTCTCATGGAAGAACAAAACCGCTAACGATTCAGTCACAGGGAGAAGTGTAGCGATTTGATATGTTCACTACCCACATTTCAAAGTCTGCATATTAATTATTTTGTTGCATGTTTATTAGGTTGCATGTTATTTACTAAGTCTACGTCATCTTCCAGTTATGTTGAATTCCACTTATGTCGGTAGGTAGGTACTAGGTAGTGGGTCGAAGAAGGAGGAAGTGGTTTATCCCATGATCCCCATGTTTTCTATTTTGTTATGTTTTGTAATCCTTTAAAAGGGATATTCTCGTTGAAATGAAATATGCAGATGAATTAAGAGTCTAAATTCTATTCTATTTTCTCTCAAGTTCCTAATCTCTTTTCTGGCCATTTGATCTGAAAGTCTGAACCATATCATTTGGTATCAGAGCATCGATCCTATGGATACCCGCAAGCGTACCAATGCAGAGTTCCAACAAGAAACTGATGATCGTTTCGCCCGACATGACGCCTTGATCGAGCGGATTCTGACCGAGTTGCAAACTCTCAATGTCTCTATGCAATCCCTGCGTGATCAAAAGTCCTCCAGTTCCTCAGATGACACCGGCTTGAAAGCTAAATCTGATCAAAAACCTTACTTGAAGCTGCAATTTCCCCGTTTCAGTGGGGGCGAGCCGGCCGGTTGGCTCTATCAAGTCGAGCAATACTTCGAGTTCCAATGTGTCGATGATAACGACAAGGTTCACCTCGCCTCGTTTCATTTGGATGGGATAGCATTACAGTGGCATCGTTGGCTTACCAAGGCTAAAGGCCCGATGTCTTAGGTCGAATTCTCCCGGGCGGTTCAAGCCCGTTTTGGCCCAACTGATTACGAAGACCCCGCGGAGGCCTTAACCCGTCTGAAACAGCAGACCACCGTGGTAGCATACCAAGAAGAATTTGAACGGCTCTCTCACCGTGTTGATGGTCTTCCGGAACCCTTCCTCATTGGTGGTTTTGTCGGAGGACTAAAGGATGAAATCCGGTTGGAGGTTAAATTACAGAGCCCTCGATCTCTTTCGGACGCTATTGGTGTGGCGAGATTGGTGGAAGAGAAGTTGAAGCTGGATCCCACCCTTGACCCGGTCATTACCCAGCCTGCTACGGGTCTCTTAGGTCCAAAACCCAGTCATCAATTAGCACTACCGGCTCCTAATCCGGTCCGTCGCCTCACTAGTGCTGAAATACGCGACCGCCATGCCAAAGGATTATGTTATTATTGTGACGAAACGTATAAGCTGGGCCACCGATGTTCTAAACCGCAACACATGATGATTGTCGACTCCACGGACGACCCCGACCTTCACCTTGAGGACAAGGCGAATTCAAGCGGGGTGGAATGATATGTTCACTACCCACGTTTCAAAGTCTGCATATTAATTATTTTGTTGCATGTTTATTAGGTTGCATGTTATTTACTAAGTCTACGTCATCTTCCAGTTATGTTGAATTCCACTTATGTCGGTAGATAGGTACTAGGTAGTGGGTCGAAGAAGGAGGAAGTGGTTTATCCCATGATCCCCATGTTTTCTATTTTGTTATGTTTTGTAATCCTTTAAAAGGGATATTCTCGTTGAAATGAAATATGCAGATGAATTAAGAGTCTAAATTCTATTCTATTTTCTCTCAAGTTCCTAATCTCTTTTCTGGCCATTTGATCTGAAAGTCTGAACCATATCATTTGGTATCAGAGCATCGATCCTATGGATACCCGCAAGCGTACCAATGCAGAGTTCCAACAAGAAACTGATGATCGTTTCGCCCGACATGACGCCTTGATCGAGCAGATTCTGACCGAGTTGCAAACTCTCAATGTCTCTATGCAATCCCTGCGTGATCAAAAGTCCTCCAGTTCCTCAGATGACACCGGCTTGAAAGCTAAATCTGATCAAAAACCTTACTTGAAGCTGCAATTTCCCCATTTCAGTGGGGGCGAGTCGGCCGGTTGGCTCTATCAAGTCGAGCAACACTCGAGTTCCAACGTGTCGATGATAACGACAAGGTTCACCTCGCCTCGTTTCATTTGGATGGGATAGCATTACAGTGGCATCGTTGGCTTACCAAGGCTAAAGGCCCGATGTCTTGGATCGAATTCTCCCGGGCGGTTCAAGCCCGTTTTGGCCCAACTGATTACGAAGACCCCGCGGAGGCCTTAACTCGTCTGAAACAGCAGACCACCGTGGTAGCATACCAAGAAGAATTTGAACGGCTCTCTCACCGTGTTGATGGTCTTCCGGAACCCTTCCTCATTGGTGGTTTTGTCGGAGGACTAAAGGATGAAATCCGGTTGGAGGTTAAATTGCAGAGCCCTCGATCTCTTTCGGACGCTATTGGTGTGGCGAGATTGGTGGAAGAGAAGTTGAAGCTGGATCCCACCCTTGACCCGGTCGTTACCCAGCCTGCTACGGGTCTCTTAGGTCCGAAACCCAGTCATCAATTAGCACTACCGGCTCCTAATCCGGTCCGTCGCCTCACTAGTGCTGAAATACGCGACCGCCATGCCAAAGGATTATGTTACTATTGTGACGAAACGTATAAGCTGGGCCACTGATGTTCTAAACCGCAACACATGATGATTGTCGACTCCACGGACGACCCCGACCTTCACCTTGAGGACAAGGCGAATTCAAGCGGGGTGGAATGATATGTTCACTACCCACGTTTCAAAGTTTGCATATTAATTATTTTGTTGCATGTTTATTAGGTTGCATGTTATTTACTAAGTCTACGTCATCTTCCAGTTATGTTGAATTCCACTTATGTCGGTAGGTAGGTACTAGGTAGTGGGTCGAAGAAGGAGGAAGTGGTTTATCCCATGATCCCCATGTTTTCTATTTTGTTATGTTTTGTAATCCTTTAAAAGGGATATTCTCGTTGAAATGAAATATACAGATGAATTAAGAGTCTAAATTCTATTCTATTTTCTCTCAAGTTCCTAATCTCTTTTCTGGCCATTTGATCTGAAAGTCTGAACCATATCACGATTACTATTCCAGATAATAACGATGAGGCGCAAAAAACGACCCTGATTGCTCCCAAGAAGTAGAATTGCCAAAGAAGGGAATTCACCGATAGAATCACATAGTATGTCACTTCCCCGAGTTCAAAGTTCCTTGCTTCGTGATGAATTTCCTAAACAAGATGGTAACGGTGTTTAGATGTTCGTTCTTTAATCGATTATATCATGTATTTCATAATAATAATAATAAGAAATTGTGTTGTAAAATATAGTGTTTGGGCATATTTGTCTTCATTCAAGTCGTAACAATAGTATACTCAATTGTTGGAGGGTTTGAAAATCAGATTATTTAATAAAGTAACAAAAAAATGGTCAAAAATACAATATTTTTTTTCTAGTAGTTTTTTAGAAAAGAGAGTTCTAAAATAGAGTGAGAGTTTCTCAAATTAGGTTATAGAAGCACAATTTATTTCTTCAATTTAGTAATTGTGAGAACATCTTACCAAAAACCTAAAGGGAGCCCACTAATAGCCTGTTAGCTAAACTAGTGGGATAAGGTAAAAATACAGCTTGCGTAACACAAGTGGCCTTTAAGGGGTTAAGGAAAAAAATGACTCTAGAAGTTGGATTCGAACCTCAACCTCTAGAAGAGGAACTCAAAACACTTACCATTGTGCCAACCCTTCAAGGTTTTTACTCAAAATCATCAATTTGACTAACCGGTCGGCACGACTTATTCAATCTATTTATATAAGGTGGGCTTGGTTAACCTTGAAGTCATGGTTGATCAGCATTCCAATAGTACAAAAGGCAGTCGCAAAGAACGCCATAACGATCTGCATCTCCATAACCAAAGAGTAAGTAATGGGTTGTTTAGCTTTCTTTAAAGTTAACTCTATCGATGGTAGAATGAACCCATACAAAGCCGAAGCTCCTAATATCATGAAAAAACCTTCATAGTACTTGATGTCCGATTCATGGTCAGGTCGATCACTACTCGAATGAAGTGCAAGTAAAGAAGATATCAGACTACTATCTAATTCTCATTAACCATAATGTTCAATACAATCGACTATATATAGAGAAGAGAGATTATGATCTAACTAACTAACCAATCTCAACCACCAACTAACTCTCAACAAACTCTATATAACAGAAAATACATACAACACTATAGCTACTCTAATACGCCCCCTCAAGCTAAACGGGGAGCATCCACGTGAAGCTTGGACCTCAGACTGTCAAATCGAACACCAGACAATCATTTGGTCAAAATATCCGCAATCTGCAAAATAGTAGAAACATATCGAACATGTAGAATACCAGTCAAAACCATATCACGAATAAAATGCAAGTCAATCTCTAGGTGTTTAGTGCGCTGATGAAACACCGGATTGACTGCAAGATATGTAGCTCCAATATTGTCACACCAAAGAGATGGTGGACAGGTCAACGTAATATGCAACTCATGTAATACAGAAGTAATCCATCGTAACTCAGCAGCTGTATGAGCAAGAGCTCGGTACTCAACCTCCGTACTCGACCTAGCAACTGTATGCTGTTTCTTAGAACTCCAACTAATAAGATTGGGCCCAAGAAAAACACAATAACCTGTGGTGGAACATCGATCATCGGGACATCCAGCCCAGTCAGCATCACTATAAGCATGTAAATCAACACAAGTAGACCGACGTATAGATAACCCATGAGAAATGGTACCCTTAAGATACCGCAAAATCCGCTTGACAGCAACCCAGTGTCGATTAGTAGGTGTCTGAAGAAACTGTGACACCTTACTGACCGCATAAGCAATCTCTGGCCGTGTCAACACAAGATACTGTAATGCACCAACAGTGCTCCGATACATAGTAGGGTCAGACAAAGGATCACCAGTATGTCGAGAAAGTTGTCTACCAGAAGAGACAGGAGTATATAACGGTCGACAATCAGCAAGACCGGTACGCTGTAGTAAATCAAGTAAGTAACGCTGCTGTGATAAGTGTAAAACATCCTCAGAAAATGTGGCCTGAATACCCAAAAAATATGACAACTGCCCCAAATCCTTGAGCGCAAACTGAGAATGTAAGCGCCCAATCAAGCCAGTAACAAAATCAGAAGAACTCCCAGTAATAATGATGTCATCAACATAGATCAAGACATAACAGAGTATCGAATCCCGACTGTAAACAAAAAGAGATACATATGAAATACACTGAGTGAAACCACCAGCAATAAGAGCTGTGGATAGCTTGGAAAACCAAGCTCTACCACAGCTCTAGGAGCCTGCTTCAGGTGTCACGGCCCCCGACCCGGTTTGACCCGTTTCAGGAGACGCGGAACAGAAATCCCGTGGTAATTAATTAATTGAGTTTGACAGCGGAAGTTTATCATCAGGATTTTTTTTTAAGACTGAAATATTTCCCCATTATTTTATTTCACAACACGGAATAAAACCCGGTAATTTACAATCATTTGATTTCACGAAGAAATCTCTTATTTTACAAAACATGTTTCTTTATTTTATACTGAGCCATTTCTTTGAGCTTGTAGTGCTATATGGCACTTTTCCTGGATCATAACAGATCACCTGAAACATGTTTGAAAAAGGTTTTGTCAGCGGGAAATACTGAGTGAATCATTCTATTTTGCATAATGATGCATAGTTATCAATTACAGCATAAGAGCGATTACAATGGCTTCTATCTTATTTTTATCTGGCACTCTGTCACAATGGTGACAAGTCACAATGGTGACGATGGTCATACCACTATTTAGATCAATGAACCTAAATAGTAATGATTATCCCTGTAGGTCAATGAACATAACAGTGATTATCCCGAGTAGGTCAATGAACCTAACTGGGAGAAAATTAGTAATGTGCACAATACCCCACTAACCAGTAATTCAAGATATCCACGACTTAGTCCCTGTAATTATAACCTTGAAAATAATTTGAGGTATTGTAAAATAGTTGATAAAAAGAGAATGACTCACATTGCAGATTTATACGGGTAGAGTTCAGCCTACTGATTTAGCCTTTTCAATCCTATATTTAATAACAGGCACACAATTTGGTTAATAACTTAATACAGCATTTACGATAACTCACGAGATCAAATTCTCACAGCGAATGACAAAGTGCTATGCTTAAACATCCATCGAATTAACGACTAATGACAAAGCATAACCCTAATGTGGGCGGCACTTAAACATCCATTGGATATATTGATCTCGGAAAATGAATCGTATCAGCGATCGAGTTAATACCCTGATTGCGGCGTCGATTAGTGATCGTGTGTGTGTTTCGGAAGTATTTCTAACGTAACTCGCAGTGTATAAGGAATTTTTACGTCGTTTTTCTTCCTGAATTCAAGTCCCAAGGTCCTCTATTTATAGGTAAATTTTGACCCTTACGCGGCCCGCGTGAGATTTAAGCTATCCTTACGCGGCCCGCGTGAGACCTATTTTTAGGCATAGTGTTGCCACGTGTGGAACTAGCTCAGCTGAGTCGACGATTTCTGAAAATTCGAATTGGACAGCTATTTATGTGGATAAACGTAACTAGGAAATACCCCCCTGAGTTTTAGGGGCCCTGATCCTGATTATGATTTTTCTGAAAATCTTAGGGTTTGTGCAGAATCACTTGGGTTTCTTAATTAGGGTTTCCTATTGGTCAATTAAAATAATAAATATGAATTTTTGATGAGAGTTGTTACATTCTCCCCACCTTAATAAAAATCTCGTCCTCGAGATTTATTGGAATAATTGAGAATACTTTCTCTTTATTTTGGATTCCAGTTCCCAATTGTATTCAGGTCATCTCTTTGAATCCCACTTTTACTAGCACTAGTTGTTTTGTGCTTGAGAAACTTTACTTTCTTTCTTCTATCCAAAGAAGTTTCTCTACAAATTTTAATTTTTCATTTACCTCTATATCTTGGAGAGGTACTACCAGTGATTCGTCTGATAAATATTTCTTGAAATTGGATACATGAAATACATCATGTCCAGCTAACTTTTTTTTTGTAGTTGTAAATGATAAGTAACTGGTCCTATACGTTGGATCACTAGAAATAATCCTACGTACCTTGGACTTAGCTTTCCTTTCTTACTCCTTTCCAAGGAGATACTTTCAATTACATTTTGTCTCCAACTCGAACTCCAACAGCTTCCATCTATTATCTGTATAATTCTTCTGGCGATCTATAGCTGTCTTCAGCCTTTTCTTCGTGATACTGAATATCACAATTGTAGTCACTTAGGATTTTCATCCATCTCCTTTGCCTCATGTTTAACTCTTTTTGCCCAAATATATATATATATATCTTAAGTTCTTATGATCTGTATCGATAGTAAACTTACTTCCACCCAGATAATGTTTCTAAATTCTAAGGGCAAAAATCATGACTCCTAATTCTAAGTTATGAGTGGTATAGTTTCTTTGAAACATACGCAATTACCTTCTTGCGTTGCATACGCACTCATCCAAATCCTGGTTTTGAAGCATCACCATATACTTTAAAATCTTCTGTTCCTTCTGGTAAGGCTAGTATTTTGTTAATTTATGCTTTAAGATCCTAAAGACTTTTTCTTGTTTTTATCCCTATTTAAACTTAACTGTTTTACAGATTAACTTAAATAATGATATAATTATATTAGAAAATCTTTAATAAACTGTTTGTAGTATCCAGCTAAACCTACAAAACTCCTAATTTCCTTTGCGGATTGTGGAACCTTTCATTTGGTAATTGCTGCTATCTTAGCAGAATCTATGTAAATACCTTCATGATTCATCATATGACTTATACTTCTGACAGCCAAAATTCATACTTCGAAAATTTGGCGTAACGCTTCTCTTTAACAAAGTTAAGAGTGCATGCAAATGCTGACAATGCTCGTCTTGACTTTTTGAATAAGTATATCATCTATGAAGATAATTACAAATTTATCCAAATACGGTTTACAGATCCTATTCATCATGTCCATGAATGCTGCAGGTGCATTCGTTAATCCCAAAGGCATGACTGTAAACTTGTAATGACCATACCTAGTCCTGAAAACAGTTTTAGGTATGTCTTACTCTTGTACTTTCAATTGATGATATCCGGAACATAAGTCGATCTTAGGAAAATATCTATTTCCCTGGAATTGATCGAATAAATCATCAAATAATGGGTATTGATTCTTAATTGTAACCTTATTTAATTCCCTATAATCAATACACTTTCTCATCGAACCATCCTTTTTCTTAACAAACAATATTAGTGCCTCCCGCGAGGATAAACTAGGTTGTATGAAACCTTTACTTAGTAATTCATCTAATTGCTTTTTCAGTTCTAACATTTCTGTAGGAGCTAACTGGTAAGATACCTTGGCTATCGGTATAGTTCCTGGAATTAGATGAATCTTAAATTTTACCTCCCTATTTGGTGGTAACCCTGGTAATTCTTCTGAGAATACATCTGGGTATTCTGAAATTACAGAGATTTCCTTAAATTCTTTATCTTTAGTATTAATGATTACTGATATCATATATACTATTCCTTGCTTTCGTTCATAATTTAGCAACTTTCTTTACTAATATGAACTTTATGGCTTACTTTGTTTATTTCCTATAATCATAATTACTTCTCCAATGGGTGATTGAATTTCTATAAAATTCTGATCACAGATAATTCGAGCATGATTGTTTACTAACCAATCCATTCCTAACACAATATCGAATTCAACTAATTTCATAGATAATAGGATTGCAGAAAACTTATGACTTATTTCTATGTTCTGCATAACCTTATTTATTTTTTAACTGAATTCCCATCTGCCGTTTCTAATATAGAAATCTGCCTAATACTGGTTAAAAGTAAATTAAGAGCTTGGCAGAATGAAGTATTTCTAAAACTTTGGTTTGCACCAGAGTCAAATAATACTTTTGTGTAAACATTGTGAACTAAGGACGTACCAGCTATCACATCTGGAATCATCTCTGCTTCCTTAGCAGTCAGTTGGTAGGCACTTACATTCCTTTTTGCTCCTTCTGCAGGTTTGACTTTATTGTCAGATGGTTTGTTCAGTTTTGGACAATTTGGCCTAAGATGTCCAGTTTCTCCACAGTTGTAGCATACCGAAAATTTCTTCCTCCTGCAGTCTTCTTCTTGATGCCCTGGAATTTTGCAAAAATTGCAATATCCTTTGCATCTTCCAAAATGCTTCCTTTTGCAAGAATTGCAAAATGGATTAGTGGAAAATTGCCCATTCCCTCCTTTCTTGAAATTGTTATGATTATCCTGACGGAATCCTTGGGTAATCTTTTGGGTTACTTCCTTCCTTCTATTTTCTTCTCTTGTCCGTACTAGTTCGTCAGTCAGAGTATTGGCTAAATCTACCGCATCATCAATCGTGCGAGGTTTCGTAGCTTTGACGATATTACGGATTTCGGAAATCAATCCCCAAATATAACGAGAAATAAGTACCGGCTCTGGCAAAGCCAGGGTTGGTACCACTCGAGCATATTCGAAGAATGTCGTAGTATACCCTCGACAATCTACATCCATCATCCGGTGTGTTAAAAACTTATTTGTCATTTGATCTTTTTCATATTCGGGGCAAAATTTTCTTTCTACAAGACTCTTAAATTCTTCCCAGTTCATAGCATACGCCATCCTTCTTCCTTTTGCCTGTAATACCGTGTTCCACCATTCTAGCGCTACTTCTTTGAAAAGATTTGATGCGTACATGACCTGATCATCCTGAGCACATTTACTTATGGCCATTACTGCCTCGGTTTTCTCTAACCAACGCAGTGCCGCAGTCGCTCCTTCATTGCCTGCAAACTCAGTGGGTTTACAAGCAAGAAATTCTTTGTAAGTGCAACCAGGCGTTGCAGCTTTCATTTTCTCAGGAGGAGGAGCTTGCCGTAGTTCATTATCATGATTAACATGATTACCGCCTCCATTTACGCTATTACTGAAGTTATCTTCAGAAATGCGTTTGCTAGGAACGATTTGTTGAGGTTCGATTGGATTTTTAATAGCAGCAACAATTGCTGGAATAGCGTTGGTTATCCCTTGAGCAACGATATTTTCTATATCCTGCCTAGTCACATATTGATCCCCCGGTTGTTGCTCAGATTGATTAACCTCATTAACTGGTTCATTATTAGCGTTTTCCATCTGATATCTAATTTATAGATAAATAATTAGTATGAAAGAAATAATCCAATGTTACAATTAATTGCACATAATCACGTAAACGAATATACAAACAAAATTGAAATTTTCTAAAATTTCATTTGTTTTATAGATTATATCATGCTTCTATATATAACCGTTTTATTACTTATTTTACACATACTGATTTTACTATTACTATTACACAACCACAGTTTCATAAACCCCTATCCTTTGTCAGGTGATATTCTAGTAACGGCGTTCCTTCTCATCGTATTTCCAAGAGATCTGTCCCAAAATTTCTTGGATCCTATTCCCAGCATCCATTAGTTCTTTGTTAACATAATGGAGTTCAGTCATATTCTCGTCACTCATTGGTGGATTTGGTAAAGGTTCTGGTTTGAACTTAGGAAAAAGCTTATAGGGATGGTTTTGTAACAGTATTTCATTATTCACCCATTCGTCTATTTGCAAGTGGATTGAAGGGTTTGGAATAGCTGATTCTAAATTTATTGGTAATTGTGTTTCGAGAGAATGAATAAAATCATTTTCATTAATAGGCTCAATAGTATCATCGTTTGCCATTATAAAATCTAGCTCTTCTTGAGATAGTAACCCCTTAATTTGTCCAGAGCTTTCCCCAATTTCCATTTTCTTAGGCTTGGGTTTCTCGAGAGGTAAAGCGTTGAATTCTATAGGCTCTTCTAAGTCTGGTATATACTTATTGAAATCTCTGGAAACTTCTATTCTTACTGGATAGAGATTTAAATTCTGAAGGGCTTCCGACAGATCACTCATACTGTTTAGGCAAAATACACACAATTAAAAATTATATATAATTTTTTTATAGAAAACCTTTAAGTATTATTTCATACTGGGTAACTATTAAAACAACTGAAACTTAAAACATACTAAGTTTTATTTGTAAATTTATTTACTGAATACGATTTATAGACTGTAGATAATAGAGATGCTAAAACTTTGAATCAAAATATTTAAAGATTTATATTTACTACTACAGTAGCTAACATATAAATATCTGCCCATACTGTTCAAAATTAGTCAGATAATAAAACATATAATCACAAAATAGCAATTAATAAAAATTAAGTATTTCTAAATACTTAATTGGCTTAAATCAGTGGCTCGATAAGTGGCTCTGATACCACCTTTTTCTGACACGGCCCCCGACCAGGTTTGACCCGTTTCAGGAGACGCGAAACAGAAATCCCGTGGTAATTAATTAAAATTGAGTTTGACAGCGGAAGTTTATCATCAGGATTTTTTTTTAAGACTGAAATATTTCCCCATTATTTTATTTCACAACACGGAATAAAACCCGGTAATTTACAATCATTTGATTTCACGAAGAAATCTCTTATTTTACAAAACATGTTTCTTTATTTTATACTGAGCCACTTCTTTGAGCTTGTAGTGCTATATGGCACTTTTCCTGGATCATAACAGATCACCTGAAACATGTTTGAAAAAGGTTTTGTCAGCGGGAAATACTGAGTGAATCATTCTATTTTGCATAATGATGCATAGTTATCAATTACAGCATAAGAGCAATTACAATGGCTTCTATCTTATTTTTATCTGGCACTCTGTCACAATGGTGACAAGTCACAATGGTGACGATGGTCATACCACTATTTAGATCAATGAACCTAAATAGTAATGATTATCCCTGTAGGTCAATGAACCTAACAGTGATTATCCCGAGTAGGTCAATGAACCTAACTGGGAGAAAATTAGTAATGTACACAATACCCCACTAACCAGTAATTCAAGATATCCACGACTTAGTCCCTGTAATTATAACCTTGAAAATAATTTGAGGTATTGTAAAATAGTTGATAAAAAGAGAATGACTCACATTGCAGATTTATACGGGCAGAGTTCAGCCTACTGATTTAGCCTTTTCAATCCTATATTTAATAACAGGCACACAATTTGGTTAATAACTTAATACAGCATTTACGATAACTCACGAGATCAAATTCTCACAGCGAATGACAAAGTGCTATGCTTAAACATCCATCGAATTAACGACTAATGACAAAGCATAACCCTAATGTGGGCGGCACTTAAACATCCATTGGATATATTGATCTCGGAAAATGAATCGTATCAGCGATCGAGTTAATACCCTGATTGCGGCGTCGATTAGTGATCGTGTGTGTGTTTCGGAAGTATTTCTAACGTAACTCGCAGTGTATAAGGAATTTTTACGTCGTTTTTCTTCCTGAATTCAAGTCCCAAGGTCCTCTATTTATAGGTAAATTTTGACCCTTACGCGGCCCGCGTGAGATTTAAGCTATCCTTACGCGGCCCGCGTGAGACCTATTTTTAGGCATAGTGTTGCCACGTGTGGAACTAGCTCAGCTGAGTCGACGATTTCTGAAAATTCGAATTGGACAGCTATTTATGTGGATAAACGTAACTAGGAAATACCCCCCCCCTGAGTTTTAGGGGCCCTGATTCTGATTTTTCTGAAAATCTTAGGGGTTGTGCAGAATCACTTGGGTTTCTTAATTAGGGTTTCCTATTGGTCTATTAAAATAATAAATATGACTTTTTGATGAGAGTTGTTACATCAGGCCATAGAGAGCCTTCTGCAGACGACAAACATAATGTGGTCTAGATGTGTCAACAAAGCCTGGGGGCTGTGTCATATACACAGTCTCAGAAAGATCCCCGTGTATGAACGCATTATTGACATCAACCTGACGAATAGACCATCCTCGCGAAAAGGCGACAGAAAGAACAAGACGAATAGTAGTGGGTTTGACCACAGGACTAAAAGTCTCAGTGTAGTCAACACCCTCAGTCTGATGAAAACCCTTGGCAACAAGCCGGGCTTTGTAGCGACTCACTGATCCATCAGGATTACGCTTAATCCTATAAACCCACTTACAACCAACAATGTTGGCGTCAGTAGGAGCCTGAACCAGACGCCAAGTATGATTGGCATGAAGAGCATCAATCTCAGCACGCATCGCATCCCACCAGACAGAATACTGCTGAGCCTGGCGAAATGTAGAGGGCTCAGTAGTAGTAGTAGTGGAAACATGAAGAAGAACTTGTTAAGGAAACTTGCGCGGCTGCCGTGTATGATCACGAGATCGTGTAACCATCGGATGAGTCGTCGTCGTCGTCGTCGTCGGAGGAGGAGGAGGAGGAGGAGGAGGAGGAGACGAAATAACAGGAGAGGAAATATCAGGATAAGATGAGGAAGAAGTAAGAGGAGAAGATGAAGATGAAGATGAAGATGAGAAACAGAAGACGGAAACAAAGGAGGAGGAATATCAAAAGGAATAGAATCAGATGAAGATATAGGAGTAGAAGAGCCCCGCGGAATATCGAAAATCGTCTCATGAAATCTCACATGACGAGACGAATACGTACGAGACGTATGAGGATCATAACAGAGATATCCAAGATGAGAAGGTGCATAACCAACAAAAATGCACGGAGTAGACTTGGGTGAGAGTTTATCCGCTCGCGTGTCACCAAGAAATGGATAACACAAACACCCAAAAGTACGAAGAATATAATAGTCCAGTCAAGAACCGAACAATGTCTCAAACGGAGAAGAGTAGTGAAGAACCGGTGTAGGTAACCGGTTAATGAGAAATGCTGCAGTAGCATAAGCGTCATAACAAAATTTCTTTGGTAAACGTGCATGAAACAAAAGTGCTCGAGCAATCTCAGAAAGATGGCGGTTTTTCCGCTCAACAACCCCATTTTGTTGGGGTGTGTATGGACATGAAATGCGATAGGCGATTCCTGATTCAGAAAGATATCTGGCCATCTGTCCATGAATAAGCTCTGGAGCACCATCACATTGAATATGTTTAATGGAACATGAGAAGAGATTCTCAACAAGCGGTTTAAAATGATGAAATGAATCAACCGCCTGTGAACGATGTGTCAACGGATAAATCCATGTAAATCTGCTAAAATCATCAATGAACATAATAAAGTATCTGAAACCATCACGAGACATAACAAGGGATGAGCCCCAAATATCACAATGAATCACATGTAAAGGTACAACAGAATGTGTAACAATAGTCTCAAACGGTAAACGTGTAGATTTCGAGATACTACAAGCAGTACAATGTGAAAACACGGATTTATTCGCAAAGTGTAAAAATGGAAATCTAGCTAAAATATCATCAGACGGATGTCCAAGCCGAGAGTTCCACGTCTCTCGAGGAACTGTAGCAATAGTAGTCAATGAGTACAACTGGTGTGGACTACCACGCGTGTGGTGGAGGGGCTGTCCATCGAGCGTCTGAATAGATAAGCCAAGATGTGAGAAAATAACAGCAATGGGATGATCAATGACAAGCTGTGTAATAGACAGTAAGTTCTTGGCAATGCCAGGAACTACTAGAACATGTTTAAGTAAAATAGTACGACTAGACAAATGAAGTGAGGCATATCCAATATGAGTAATAGCTAGTGACGTACCATTGCCGACAACAACACGCTCAGAGCCAGTGTAAGGAACAGCTCCAAAAACTAGAGAATAATCACCTGTCATGTGAGCAGTCGCTCCAAAATCGGGTATCCAAGAGTCCACTTTATCACAAATAGTGGACAAATCTGCCATAAGCCCAAAATGTGGCCCATGGGGCCCAACGGATGTGCTAGTCTGCCCAACATTATTTTGATTCTGCCCATTTGACATTCCAGCCCATTGAGCAAAATGATTTGGTCCAAACTGATTGCAACCAGGCCCAACTTGATTATCAAACATAGCAGGCCCAAAAGAATTCGCTGAAACATTCTGTTGTAACTTTGTATGTGCCCCAGTAAAATTAGTTTGGTCAAACACATTAGTTGGGCCAGGCCCTAAGATTCCCTGGTTATAATTTTCAGAACAAAAAATGCGACCATCAAAACCTACAGGCACATTTCCCCCAATCTGCCATCATTCCAGCGAAATTGCCTGATTGACCATTACGTTGACCTGTAAAACCACCGTGTTGACTTGTAAAACCACCACGTCGACCTCGATTGGATCTCCATCGTCCACCAGTTGAACATCCGCGGGTCGCCAGTGAGAAACGTTGATAGTAGTGAACTGCTTTGTGTCCAGATTTATCACAGATTTGACACACAACAGATGGACTCGACAAATTTGATTGATGAGGAGCTGTTTGATTGATGTTCACGGCTGCCATAGCAGCAATCGGAACAGTGGTTGAAAAAACCGACTGTGACTGTTTCAGTCGAGCTTCGTATGTCAACAACTTTGCTCTTAACTGACAATAGGTAGGTTTAATATCTTGATTTTCAATATTTGTCACAAACATCCGATAATCAGGATGCAAACCGTTTAAAATTTGTAACACTAGATTCTCTTCTGTGATTGGATCACCTATAGCTTGCAACGAATCGAACAAAGTTTTCACTGAATCACAGAATTCTAAAACTGTTTTATCATCTTGTTTTAAGGAATGAAATTTTGTACGATACAAATTTTGATTTGCAAATGCTTGCTGATGAAAGAGATCTTCAATTCTCTGCCACAGATCTAAAGAAGAAATTGTACCTCTTGCAATGTGTATGAGTGATGGTGATAAATTTGCTGTAATGAAAGCACTCACATATGCATCAGCTTTTTCCCAAGCAGCTCTCGCATCAAGATCAACCGGTGGTGTATGATTCTGGTTCAAGATCTGAAGCAATCCAAGCGTTTTTTAAATTGTAAGTGTCTGATGTTGCCAATTCAAGAAATCCGTGTCATCGAGTTTGATCGGCATTAGATTCGTAATGTTCGGAAAATTATTGCTCGAATTTGAAAAGGTTTCACTCACTGTAGATGTTGGAGATGACTGAGTAGCCATGAAGTTGAAATTGAAATTGAGATTTGAAATTTGAGATTTGAGATTTGAGAAAGAAATCAGAGAAGAACGAAATCAGAGAAGGAATTTCAGAAGAATGAAATGGAGATGACGAAAAAGGGAAGAAAAGAGAAGAATCTGAGAGAAATTTGGAACAGATTCACCGGAAATTCACCGGAGAAGATGACCGGTGATGCAGCGGTTGCCGGAAATCTGATCGGAAAGGTAACAACCTTGCTTAGAGCATAGCTCTGATACCATAAAGAAGATATCAGACTACTATCTAATTCTCATTAACCATAATGTTCAATACAATCGACTATATATAGAGAAGAGAGTTTATGATCTAACTAACTAACCAATCTCAACCACCAACTAACTCTCAACAAACTCTATATAACAGAAAATACATACAACACTATAGCTACTCTAATAGCAAGAATCACAGCACCAATAGACAGTAAAACCACAGCATTGACTCTGAAAGCAGAAAACTTTTGTTTCACCAAAAGAAACACAAATCCAGCAGTAAACACTAACTGGGTGGCGTTTATCAAAGCATATGTCGAAACAGGTAAAAGAGACACGCTATAAGCAGCCAGATAATCATCTAAACCTGTAAAAACTCCAAGAATAGCACAAGGAAAGAAGACAGATGGCTTCAAAGAGATCAGCTTGGTTTCGTGGCTTCCATTTCTTTTTTTGTACATAAAATAGCATATTAATGGGATGACTAAGAACGGCCAGCCCGCTGTATACAACCAACTCGATATCCAAATTCGTTTCCCGCCTTTTACAAAGTAAAGACGCTGAACCAACGGGCCAAAGCAATTACCTATGCCTAGCATTATGCAATTCAAAATAAGCATGGCCTTCTTCATGGGTTTGCTCATCTTGTCATTGTTTTCATATTGTTGGTTGATTGTAACCCCTATCTCCATCTTGTCAAATCTTGCAAATGAGTTCTTCAAATAAAAGGTTTATTACATCAAATTTAACAAAAAAGGATGTTTTCTATGTCATTTAACGGGAAAAAAAAAAACAAATCTGTTGGTATGGGTTTAGTCTAAACAAGTCGGGTCAGTTTTGGGTCAAGCCTGTGAACACATTTAGCTTACACAAGTTCTGCCTGGGTTACTCATGTGGGCTGGCCTGTTTAATCCATTTGTTAAATTTGTTTCTATATCATAACTTAAAATGGTTTACTTTTATGCTACAAGTTACAAATAATGAAAAATTGACATCAACCATTATAATTCTTGTTCGTGGGTTCACGAGTTTAACATGGTACCGCAAAAAAAAAAAAAAAAAAAACAAAAAAAAATTCATGAAGCTAAAAATAGTGTCATATGCATATACATGAACCCAAACAAAAAACATGTATTCATGCGTTGATATGTGCATGGCCTGTTTAACTCAAAAAAACAATTTTATAACTCAAAAAAACAATTTTATAATTTTTTCATATTCAATCAATCAATCAATCAATCATACCCAGTAAAATCCCACAAATAGCAAAGCTATTTGTAGGGTCTGGGGAGGGTGGGATGTAGGCACACCTTACCTCTACCCCTAGGGATAGAGAGGCTGCTTCCAGAGAGACCCTCGGCTCCAAAACACCCAGGAAAGAAATAAATTAAGCATGAGGTGTGTGTGTATGTGTATGAAGCTACCAATGTAGTATGAGTTGCGAAAAAGTGCATGGTAGAACAAAACAAATATGACAACACAAAACAGTCTATACACATAGTTACATATCTACGACCATACACTACACCTAGAAACACAACTGAACAAAACATCCTATACACATAGATACTTATGTACGACCATACACTACACCTAAAAACACAATTGTACCCTTTCCTAGAAATCCTTAACCTTAATCCTACGTCTCCACGAGCTCCTATCATGGACCATGTTCTCAGAGAGGTGCAATTTTTGCAAATCCTGCCTAATCCGCTCATCCCAAGTAATTTTGGGTCTGCCTCTACTCCTCCTCCCCTCCACCTCGAGGGTTTCAACCACTCTAACTGGTTCTACCGTCTGCCTCCTCTTCACATGCCCAAACCATCTCAATCTTCCCTCCTTTATCTTATCTGATATACTAGCTACTTCTAACATTTCCCTAAAAACATCATTTCTTATCCGGTCTAACCTTGTGTGGCCACACATCCATCTTAGCATTCTCATCTCTGCTACCTCCATCTTGTGTGCCTGTACTTCCTTAATGGCCCAACATTCGGTTCCATATAACATAGCAGGTCTAATTGCAACCCTATAAAATTTCCCTTTCAATTTTGTTGGGAACCTCCTATCGCACAATACCCCAGTGGCAGCTCTCCACCTACACCATCCGACCTGGATGCGGTGAGCAATGTCACTATCTATCTCCCCAACATTCGGTTCCATATAATTTTTTCATATTGATACTATGAATTTCTAAATTTCTAAATTGTTTTTCTTTTAATGAGTCAGCAATGTTTAAAGTATGCAATTTTTTCTAAAACTTATAACTTTTGGAATAAAAATACCAACATAGTTTAAGTTATTACATAAACACATTTATAATAAAATAAAGAAATGGGTTAAACCGGTCAACATGTAAACCTAACGCGTTGATACGAACATGACCTATTTAGCTAAATGTATTTGCAGGTTTCACTGTAAACTAACCGAACCCATTTAGGCTAAACTCAAACCCATAAAATTTGTGTCGTGTTACCATGTTCCACCCTTTTAGAGCATCCACAATATTGGTTAAAGTCCAAAATCCAAACCTGTCACATCATTCAAAACCTCACTTTTTCCTTAACACTAAACTATTCCAAACCTTAACATTACACCTCACCTTTTACACTAAAAGAAATTAAAAAAAAAAAAAAAAAACTTGTGTTTGGTCCGATCATTTCAAATCGAACTGGTCCGGTGATACAAACCGGACCAGCCAAGTCAAACTCCTCCAATGGATGTAGGTCCGGAAGTGTGAAGTCTACAATTGGACTAGGCAAGTGGACGGAGCATTGTAGATGCTCTTAGAGCACCCGGGGCGCCACGTGATGGCCAAAAGTCCATGAGTTATGGGTAGTGAAACTCCGCCGCCACAACCTTGCATCACGCGTGGTGGAGTTGACGCGTTGTCGTCTTCTCGCATGAATGATTTAACTGCAATTCGGTTGTTTTGTTGTTTTGTGAATGATTTTGATGATGGAGATGAGTGTGTGACTGATGAGTGATGGGCATTTCCACTAAAATCCATCACTAGTGATGGAATAAAGCTCGATGATGTGACAGAACTTAATTGAATGTTGTGAATGATGGAACTCCATCACTAGTGGAGCGCCCCTACCCCTTAGAGTGGAATTTAACAGACTTGCTAACTATTGATGGTTGAAATTCAACATCTTTGACTTTCTGGGTCAAGCTATAGCTTTTAATCTAATTTCACTGCAAGCTAATTCATTAGTTGTTTACAATATCTTAAAGTCAAATCAAATTCAGTAAAAATCAAACTATATATGGTCAGAATCCAGTCAAAAAGTCAACCATTACACCATTTATCACATACAGAATGAACCCTTACAAGATATATCAGATTGCAAGATTATTACCTCTTTCAGATGCAAAAAATAGACCAGTCTTCCAACAAATTGCAGTTCAATAAGGAAGCAAGAACACAAAATTTCTGCTGATTTGAGAAATGAAGCATAGGGAATTGAGGCAGATAAGTAGCAAATAAAGTGTGATGTAAAGCATACACTTGTAACAATTTTAACATAGGGTGACACGTTGATCATGCTTCCAGGCAATAATCTTAGACACCTATGCAATCACATAATGTTACACCCAAAAACCGAAGTGATCCAAAAATCATAATTCTGATAACACCCAAACCATCTTGAATTCACTTAAAATATAGATAAAATATCAATAATATATATTTGGGACTTTTTTTTCCACACTAGTTGGTGCCAAAAGTATTTTACAAAATAGTGTTTCTTTATTTACCAAAATAATGTTTTTCATTAAAACCTATATAAGTTTGCAAGTTTTTTGTGCATAAGCACTTGTACATTGTGCTTTATGAGTTTTTCAAAAAAAAAACTTAATTTTCCACTTTCAACCTAAAAGTTTTATCTTTTACATTTTAACCCCCTCTTTTTTTTTTACTTTTAACTCTAAGTTTTCCATCTTTTATAATTTAACACAACACTTTGTTATTTACAACTTTGGTCCCCCATACTTTTTATCTTTTGCAAGTTTTTCATTTTACGTTTCGTTCTAAATTTTGCGAGTTAACATGTCATAGCGTGCATGTGAGGTTCAATGTTTTTGCTCTATTTTTTTTCATATTTGACAGACCCGTCGCAACGCGTCCATTTTTCCCCTTTTGTAAAGTTCGTCGCAACGGGCGGGTCGTAGATAAACTAAGTTATTATTTTCTACATTTTACTTTTCTGCTTAATTTCTTCGCATTAAGACACTGTAACGGGTGTGCATGGTTCAACGATTTTAGTCTGCTTTTCGTTCTGTGTAATTTTTACCATTTTATCTATTTTATTTTTACGATGTTGAGAGTCGATGTCGTTGTGGCATTGGTACTACTTGGCACGGTTTTACGAACGTTTTTAACCTATTAAATTTTTTACTAATATTTTCTTTCGGCTTACCCCTATTCTTCCTTTGCTTAAAAACTAATTTTTGTGTGCATATTTTATGTACTGGTATGTATAAATATGATTTGTTCTATATTCCGACGTAAACTTTTTTATAGACGAGACAGGTCAAATATAATACGTTTTCGTTTAAAGAAACCATTTTTACGTGCATGTTTTTACGTACGTTTTGGTATAAATTCAAGTTGTTCTACGTTTTGAGGTAAACATTTTTGGGAAATGATTTAGGTCAAATATAATATGTTTTCGTGTTTATTTTATGTAGGTTTCGTAAAGTTTGTTTCGAACTGAGTGGAGTCAAATTATGGGTTTTTTTTCTCCCTTTTTTTCGAAAGGTCTAATTAATCCCTTTCGATTACATGTGCTTATTTTCCTTCATACCTGTTACGTTTTCTGTGTATGAGTTGGGTCAGATATAATAAATTATGATTGTTCGATATGAATTCCATTTACTTTACGTTTGATCCAATCACAATGCTTATACAGGTTACACTGAGTTCAACTGGATACGTCGAAATATGTGTTTTCATATGGTTAATGTATCATATAACGTTTGGATTAATCAATTCAATATTTACGATGTACCCGCGCCGCAACGCGGGCGGGTCTTAACCCTAGTTTATTTTGAATTTGCATTATATTTTTAAACCAACATTTTATTATTCTTCTTTCTGTTTTCCTTATTCCCTTGTTATCAATTTCTTTGTTCTTATATTAAACTTTCTTATAATTAAAGTCAATATCGATCCAATATTTTATTTCTTTCAAAAAAGAACACATGATCACTGGTTAGTATACCTTTAACAAGCTTTAGAATTAATCTAGTTTTTTTTTTTTTTTTTTGCTAATCATACATTGATCTCAGCAAAAAAGAGACGATGTCGTAATGCAATTCAAGCTTTTCGGGTTTGGGTTTTTAAAAGGAATTGTATGTTTTTCAGTAGATATTTGTTTCAGACATTTTATTTTTGTTTTTATTCTATTTTAATGTTTACTCTATGTAAGATATATTATAGATACTAAATAGGATCAAGGAATCAATATTATTTTGTAGATGTTTAATTTTCCTGATCATGATACGCAATATATATATATATATAGGGGACCGCTAAAATGACAACCACCTCTAGTTGTAAAAACCATGAGAACTACACCGTACGGGGCGAGTTGGACCAAATTTTTTTTCATAAACGTAGATGTGTGTATTACAAACACATATGTAAAAAAAATTCAAAAAACAAATGTCGTGTGTGTAGTTTTTTACACCACAAGTTTGGTGTTTACGGGTACTGTAAATTTACGGTACCCGTAAACACCAAACTTGTGGTGTAAAAAACTACACACACCACATTTTTTTTTAATTTTTTTTTACATATGTGTTCGTAATACACACATCTACGTTTATGAAAAAAATATTTGGTCCAACTCGCCCCGGATCAAGAGGTTCTCATGGTTTTTACAACTAGAGGTGGTTCTCATTTTAGCGGTCCCCTATATATATATATATATATATATATATAGGGAGAGGATCATGAGAAAACTAGATATAAATGTGAAAACTAGAAAACTAACTAAAAACCACTAAAAAGGAGGGGGGAGACTTTTAATGAAGGATGGGTAAATTTGGAAAAAAAATATATAACTTTTCAAACATTTCCCATTTCTCCATACGTTATCATTTTAAAACAAAAATGGCACCATAAGATCACAAATTTTTGTATCTTTCATTTAAGTATATTCGAGCATATTTTTTTATGACATAAAAAAAGATTTATGGTGTCGTCTTGTTTTCAATACTATTATTATAGTAGTGCACATGTGCAATATAACATGTACTACAATTGCATTACATGCTTAAAATTAGCTTTTTGAGTCTAGTTTAGCTTTTAAGGTTAGTTTTTTTGGAGGATTAGGATTAGGTTTTTTGGTGTGGGGGGAGGGGGTTTAGGTTTTTTTTTTTTTGGGGGGAGGGGGGTGGGGGGTTTAGGTTTTTTTCGGGTTTATGTTTAGGGTTTAGTTTTAAGTTTTCGGGAGGGTGGGGGTGGGGGGTTTAGGTTTTTGGGGGTGGGGGGTTAGGCTTTTGGTGGGAGGGTGAATTTAGGTTTTTGGGAGGGTAGGGTGGGGGGTTTAGGTTATTGGGGGGTGTCGGTGGGGGGTGGGTTAAGCTTTATGTATTAGTGCACATGTGCAGTACAACAAAAAAAAAAAAAAAAAAAAAATTTGAAAATTTTTTTCCATACATAAAAAGTAGTGATTTTTTATAAAAAAAATTGTAAAAAAAAATTTGGTATGTTTTTAGGTTTTTTTTAGGTTTTTTTGGTTAGTTTTTTGGTTTTCTCATTTAAACTAGTTTTCTCATGATCCATCCCCTATATATATATATATATATGGGAGAGTTCATTAGGGAACACTAAAAAAGTGGAGAACGGGGGAACACTCTTAAAAATTATACTTAACATGTTAAAAATTATTTTTTTCTAAATTTTTTTTTGGCGCTTTTTCTTATAAATACAAGTAGAAACATTTTTAATAAAAAAATCAAAAACTAAAAATATAAAAAAATGTTTAAAAAACAGTTATATCTTATAGAATTAACTTAACATATTAAAAATAATTTTTTTAAAATTTTTCAGCGCTTTTCTTTATAAAAAAAAAAGGAGGAGAAACTAGTCGAATAAAAAAATAATTTTTCTAAAAAAAATTAGCCTTTTTTAATTGTTTTTTTAATATTTTTAGTTTTTGATTTTTTTTATTAAAAATGCTTCTACTAGTATATATAAGAAGAAGCGTCGAAAAAGATTTAAAAAATAATTTTGAACATGTTAAGTTAAATTTTTAAGAGTGTTCACCGGTTCCCCACTTTTTTAGTGTTCCCAAATTAACCTCACACTATATATACAGGATTTAGAGAAAACAGTGAAAAGTGTGAGAACGGTTATGTATCGTCAGATTAAAACAATCTATGGACTAGATGACGCGGTGGCGTTTTCATAAATAACATCACTATTATTACTCTAGTGCGCTTCATTAAGGGTAAAAAAAAGTCTTTTGACTTCTCTACACAAAACGTCATCTAATGAAATAAAACGTCATTAAAATTATCGCATTAACCCTACAATAGCACACACCATACTAAATCTAAAAACGTCGTCAGATATAAAACGCCAAACTTAATTATAATAAAATCTCGCCTAAAAAAACCGCCAAAAAACATCCTATATATACAACATCTCAGACATTCAATTAAAACACACAAAAACCCAAACGCCATATTTAATATATACCATTCGTCTTAGAAACACCAAAAAACCCAAACATCAAATATCCTCTAAACCAAAACGTTTATTTGAAATTCAGTTTGGTTGTCTATAAGGTTTCGCTCAATGTAATGTGCAAAATCCTTAAGTGAGGATATTTTCCATTTTATTGAGTAAAATCTTATTCACTTTATCCTCAACTTCCATTCAATTTATAATGCCAAAACATACAAAAACATTATTTAGGTTTGTTGTCAATAAAGTTTAGCTGTATGGGATGGAGAACATTGTCATACATCTTTGTTAACTGAGGATTAACAATGTTGTTCATCACCATACAGCAAAACATTATTGATTTAGCATGACCAAAATTAGAATTTTAAGGTGCTTTTATTTAGTAGCATTCCTTTTTCTCGGTAAAACGCCAAAAAGTTAAAAAAATCAAACATCGTTCATTGGAAATTCAAAGATTGTTGGCTGAAGGGTGTAAACTCAATAACATTTTGTTGCATGAGATGGACAAATATTTAAGAAAAAGAGACTGATTTCAGACTTTGTGCTTCCACACGGTGACAAAAAAAACTACTTCAAAAAACAAAAATCAAAATAAATCATACGAAAGTCGAAACAGCCAGTGAAGATGCTTCAAAAGAAGAAAGAGACTAGTGACAGTGAAGATTTGGAAGATCAATTGTTTAGATATTTTTTTTTAATTTTCTTTTTCAGTTGATTGTTATATAATAACAACGCCATATGTAATAAAAACGCCACACATTCAAATGCTTGTCAAAACGCCATCATGCCATAAAACGCCCAAAAAACTACCAAACTATAATAAAATTACTTTGGACAAGTATTATAAAAAACCCGAAAATTAAAAAAAATAAAAATAAAAAAATAAGAACCAAACATGAAAATGTAAGTAGAAACAGTAACTACAAAACAGTAAAAATGAAGAGACGGAAAATTTATTATATTAGAATCTAAAACGCTAAACTTGAAAGATGGGACGTGTTACAGACTTCTGATATAAAAGCTTATCAAAAACAATAATTACAAACAGTAACTGAAACGACGAATACTTTATTATAATAATGCACCGCATAACCTATGCGCCAAAAAGACATCCTATAAAATGGTACCTCTCAGCAACTTCCATTTAATCAAACCAAGAAAACAAACGCCAATGTACTAAATACCACTCACTGTAAAAACGCCAAAAAATAAAAAAAAAATCAAATATAGCTAATATGCTTTCTTGGATATTCAGTATTGTTCTTCGTGAAGTTTCACTGAATAGATTGTTAGGTGAGGAGAGTAACTCAGTAAGATGTTACTGCATGAGATGGACAAATCTTCAAGAAAAAGATACTGATAACAATCGTATGTCATTTTGTGTTCTTTTTTCTTGAAGAAGGATTGGATGAGGAGAAAAGATCAATGACACTGAAAAGTGGGATGATTATAAAGATGAAGCTCAAGATGAAGAAAAAGCGAAAAACCCACCCACACGTCATAGATCTATGTCCCCAAACATCCACAAAAAGCCACTTCAACATACGAGCAGACAAAATAATCAAACCGATGGATTTGTTAAGCTTTACATAAAACGCCATATATTTGGTGACAGTTCTTGTAGTATTAAAGAAGAGAGAGACTCATGACAGTGAAGATTGTGAAAAGAGATCCGATTATGATTTTTAATTTATTTTCTTCGCTTCTATTTTTTTCCATGTGGTTGTAATAAAATTTTACAATTGTAAAACGCCAAGATACCACAAACGCCAAAATGTATATAAAAAAATAATAGAACAATGGGCCATCTTGTCTAAAACGCCTTGAAAAACGCCATTCAGAGAGATATTCTGACCCCTTAGGGTTCCAATGGCATACGATTTGAAAAACGTCATAAGCGCTAAAATGTTAATACAATGAAACCATTAAAACGACATTAATTATTGAATTTGGTTAACGCAAAAAATCTTAAACCCCAAAAATAAAACAATATTGTGAAAAGCGGAACTGGAAAAGCAGAAGATAAGATGACAAAAAAGACCATACGTCCTAATTATATCGATCGCCACGTGTTGGGCCAGGATGCGTTCTCACACTTTTGAGCGTTTTCTCCTAATCTCGTTTCTATATATATGTTATATATATATATATATATGATTAGGTTCAAGAGTGAACACTAGTGTAGTTTGCGAACTGAGCGAACTAATCCTGACCATACATGTGTGTAGATCAATGGTCATGATTTGATGATGAAATCCTAGCCATCCATGTGCGTAAATTAATGGCCAAGATTTGTTCACTCAGTTCGCAAATACATTGGTGTTCACTCTAGAACCCCACCCTATATATATATATATATGTGTGTGTGTGTGTGTGTGTATAAAGATGTTAAAAATTAAATTAATGTGTACAGATTCTAATGAAATTCTCCTAGATATTAATAAACGTACTGAATGAACAGTAGAATAGTAGAATATGGCAATTTTGTAATTTGGTTCTTTAATAGGTTTAAAAGGTTGACAAAAAAGAGAGCACTCTCTGCTTCTGGTCATAAAGAGGAAAGATCTGAAAGGAGAGAGGCCTGGCACGGCGGCGCGCGGCCAGGCTGTGGCGGAGCAAAGGCGGCACACAGAGAAAGAGAGAGCACCGCTTCTGGTCACAAAGAGAAGAAAGATCTGGAAGGAGGGAGGCCTGGCTCGGCAGCGCGCGGCCAGGCTGTGGCGGAGCAAAGGCGGCAATACCGATTTCCGTCGAGTGCACGGTTGGTATGTTTGTTTCTTTGATTTGCTCAATTTTGTAGCATTTTTTCATGGGTGTTTTATACTTCATATCTGTGTTGATTTTGTTTATTTTTTTCTAGATTTAGGGTTGAGAACTTGGGATCTTTTTGGAGTTGTATATAGATCATTTTTTAGAACATTTCCAGATGATGATGGTATATAGAAAGATCACTTTATGGTTAGAAAATTAGGCAAGAATTATGAGGATAAGAGAATGGTTAGCATCTTTTTAGGTTAATGTTGAATTGTGACCATAAATTAGAACATGGGTTGGCTCTTGATGTTCTTGACTTCTTCCACAAATTGGAATATTCTGTTGTTGGGAAGATTTTACAAATTAGTTGACAATTTTTAGTAAAATTTCTGAATATTATGTTTATATTCTAAGTTTTGTTGAACAACAGCAACTTTGTTAATCACAAAAAACTAGGTGGATTTGATTAAAAGCCAGTTCCTGTGTGTAGTTCTTTAAAGATATATGATTTATGAACGTTACGTATTCTGATGGAAATCGTTTTATCGTGTAAGATGCAAGTGTAATTTTGTTATGAATTTGCCTAATCTTTTTCTTAAACTGAATTTCAGGTTTACTACCACGCTACTGGGACTCTGTTAGGCATATCACACCTGGTCTGCCTCTTTTTCTTTACAACTACTCCACCCACCAGCTTCATGGTGTTTTTGAGGTATTCAATCTCATTCATTTAACTTGCAAGTTTCTTGTATTTGATTTGTATTGGTGAAAATCCTTAAAAATCAAAGGTTAAAGAACATATATTATATATCTTTAACATGGAATATGGTTTCAATGATTTAGGCTGCAAGTTTTGGCGGAACAAACATCTTCCTGTTTGCATGGGAAGACAAAAAGAACCCTGGTGAATCACGGTTCCCTGCTCAGGTGCGCGTCATAACTAGAAAGTTAGCCGAGCCGTTAGAAGAAGACTCATTCAGGCCAATTCTTCACCACTACGATGGCCCTAAATTTCGCCTTGAACTCAACATCCCTGAGGTAAAACTATCCTTTTACCCTTCGGGTCCATTAAGAACACTTTTCGATGTCCAAATCACTTGAAAAACTAACACACGTGTTGTTGCAGGCGCTCTCGCTTTTGGACGGGAGGACCATCACCATACCGTATAGCCTTATAACATGATATACAATCAAACAGTTTCTCTTAGATTTGACATTGCAGATTGTATTTTTTTGCTAACAAGTCATACTACAGCTTTCATTTTGTAGTTTTGTTATCAACAAAAAAGGTAAATGTGTGGTGGCTTATATTAGAATCAAACCTGACAGCTTAGAACATTATGAAGAGGTTTGATCTGCCGCGAAGCATGTGTTATGATTCAACCCTATCCAAGTGCGCTCGTTTAAATAGTAGTTAAAATGAAAGAAGAAAAGGATAGAGAAATAAAATGTGTGACGACACACTTAAATGACAATTTATTTTTAGTCGTATGTTTCATGTTTGTTCATTTAAATGAATGGAGGTAGATGGATGTAGATGAACGGAAATAAATGAACGTAAATGAATAAATAAATCATGTGTTCATATTCATTCGTTAAACAAATGAAAATAAATGTTTTCATGTTCATTCTTTTATTAAATGAGTGAACGCTAACTAACTTCTAGTTTGGTTTAAAGTGGAGCAGGGGTAACATTTGTCGTTAAAAAACAAAGCTAGTGTTAATTGAAAAGGAATATATTCAAAAAAGTTTAACATGTTAGTTAAAAACTAAAGCAAAATACAAAATAAATGAAAAACATTATTTTGGTAAATAGTTTTTAAGGAATACTATTTTGGTAAATATTTTTTTCCACCAACACTAATTTAAGAAAAAAAAACTCATATATTTGGATACTTAATTCTGTTTAGTTCGGTTTAAATCATCAAATCTAAATTGGGTTTCAAGTAAAAAAAAGAATTCAATTTCTATATTTACTTTGATTGCCTGTTGTGTTGAAAGAGAAACATGTACAAAGGAAATGTGGCTAGGTTTATTCATTGATTTCGTCGGAATATTTTTGCCGCCTACATTACCGTGTTCACATAAAATTCATTGATTTCGTCGGAATATAATGAATAAGCCATGAATTTCAAGAAAAATGTAAGACCCTTACTATTATTTTACGATTTTCGTGTAGTTTAAGACCATAATCATGTAATTATGGTTACAATTACAATGAAAAATACGGGTTTATTAAAAACTTTTACAATTTAAAGTAATACAACATAATGTGATTTAATTCATCATTTAAGAATAACGACGAAACAACTTGCGGAAGCTTCATTTTCGTGTGTTCGGTCCTTTGTCATCGCTTGATCTCCATCTGGGTACACTTGATATCACCTATGATCAAAACCAACATAAAAGTTAGTTTTGATAACTTAAATATAAGTTTAAACAAGTTCTACGCATCAAATAATCAACAAAATAATTATTTCCAACTTTGATGTCTCTCGCGTGTCGCGCGAGACTCATCTCAACGTGTCGCGTGTCGCGACGTCCATCGCGTGTCGCCCCCGAAACAAAGTTACCCGTCGCGTGGCGCGGGAGAGACCATTTTCCAGCGATTCCAGGTCTGGGAGCTGCATATCTGCCCAGCTATGGTTTTAGACGAAAAACGAACTTTAAAAGGGCATAACTTTCATTCTACTTACCCGTTTTGCGTGATTCTTTTTCCTACGCGTCCGTAATTTAATTACAGACCCGTTTATCTTCTTGTTCACATCAAAATTCAGATTTATAAGCTTAAGGCTTATAAATCCCTTTTTATGATTATTCGACCCGTTTAGAGAATTTGAATTTTTAAGTTTGAATTTCACTCATTCTTTTCACCCATCATTTTCCCACATTTGTATTATCTACTTACATTCCACCACAACTATTCTTGTGGTGGATTTAGTATATTTGAACAATTTTTCGGATTCTACACTTCGGTTGGTTGTTTTACGGAAAAGACCCCTTTCTAGGCATTTAACCCAAACATTGCACTTTTAACTATAAGTCTATATATGCGTACCTGGCCCGGGTCAACAATTAGACCCGATTTATACCTCACTTTAATTATCACACAATCTATGGCGATGCAATTATCCGATTTGCTAATCGCTCCTGTAAATATAAGACTTGACAACCACATTAGTCGCTATTGCCAAATGGCATTGTCACCACCATTCGACCCGTTTGGCCTATATGCCCAATATTATCCATTTAATCAAAAACACGGTTTTTGATTTCCAATTCATAGATCCATCCCGTCCCGGATTTTATTACCAAATCCTTCTTCCCTTAAATTCTTTTCTTACGATCTCAACCCATTCGGCTTACGCCATGGGTATCCTTTTAACTTCGATTTACACTAGTCGACATTTGACCAATTCGGAGGGTTAGGCCTTGTGTTAAAATTTCAAGATCTAACTCTTTACCAAAAATTCGTAAAAATTCATTTACTAAGCTGCAATCAGATTCGTCACTTCTGACTGCAGCTTACGAAAAAATTTATTCAAAATTCCTCGTTTATCCGATTGACGAAATTCCATTTGGAGATTTTTGGAATTACCTGAAGCTTCCTACAGTAAAATTTTGAGATCATAATTCAATTCTTAAATTGAGTTATGACATTCATAATGGGCTGCAAATTCTGCCAGAATATGCAGCCTGAACCTTCGATACCGAGAAATTTATAAAACATTCAATTTTCGTCGAAAAAATGCCATTCCAGTGGGGTTTTAAATATATTTCCTGGAATTACATTTTAGAGTCAAGAAACACATGTTTTTGTAACGTTTTATCCGTGTTACAGCCAATACAAGTCGGTTGTAAATTCTGATCAGAAACTGTTTAAATTAAGCTTTCAATTAAAACATGTTTATGACATTATAACACTATTTTTAGCAATCAAAAACCCTAACAACAATCACCTTCAATGGTGTTCATGGATTTTACTAGAATTAGGCATGATTTCAACATATACTTGTCTAGGGTTTACTCCTAGACACTACAATGTTCCTATTTCATCCATATAACAATCATGCATCAACAATTTCCGAATTCTCTAAGTTCATCGGAATTTCAAGTAGAGATTTTCTATCAAGTTTCACATACCTTATGACCCCCTTGCAATGGAGATCACAAATCTAGGCTCGGATTTCGTTTTGGAATTGATCTTGACCTTCAATTTTAGAGATTTGTGAGAGTTTAGGGTTTTGAAGATGAGCTTAGGTCGCCCCCTGTGTTTTCCTGCGACCAGACACACACCAAGTGTGTGTGTTTGGTTTTTAATTGTTTTATTTAATAAAACTATTTTTCCATCTTTTCACTTTTGGCCCCTATACCTTACCCTTGTTTCATATAACATGTTTTGACCAAAGTTTCACAAAACTACAAAACTTGTAACTAACTAGGTTATTTATTTCCTAGTTATTTTATCTTGTTCAGAACCCGTTTTATTTTAAGTCTCGTTAACTCGGGCTCCTTATGAACTTTTGTCTTCTCAAGTCGTTTGTTCTCTTTTATTTATTAGGAAAATTGGTTTTTAATAAACCAACCTTTGTCCTGTTGGTAAATAATAATCTTACCTACGTAATTGGTATACAATAATCCTACCTATCAACATGTTGGTACTCAATGAACTTCCGTTAATTTTTTTTAACCGAAGTTAATTTTTAAGTTTTATTTATTACACAAAAATTCTATGTAGTTGTAATTTACTAGTTTTAACTATTTTATAAAACAAAAAAAATCCTCAAGGGACTGTAATTTACTAGTTTTAAAATAGTTAAAACTAGTAAATTACAACCACAGGGACTGTTTGTGAAATAAATAAAACTTAAAAACTAACTTCATTTAAAAAAATTAACGGAAGTTCATTGAGTACCAACATGTTGATAGGTAGGATTATTGTATACCAATTACGTAGGTAAGATTATTATTTACAAACGGGACAAAGGTTAATTTATTTAAAACCAATTTTCCTATTTATTATTAGGCTTATTTATTTGAATCCTAAAAAATTTCCGGGTTAATCTTCTTTTTCTTTTTTGCTAACGGATTCTACCCGCTCTTTAGTATTAAGGGGGTTTAATTACCAAACCCGTTTTCGGAGTGTTACAAGTATACCCCCCTTAAAGAGGTTTCGTCCCCGAAACCTTTCTCACGTACTTTATTGGTTCAGATTATCTAAACCTTAGTTTCGGTTATCTCTTGAGCACTGCTCGCCTATAATAATCTTACCAAAAAGTGTGGTAATGTGTTTTTGGCTTTTAAACGTATGCGCATTTCGAGTATAAGGCCTCGTGGGCACCTTCAACTGGTATCTTTTTATCTTTATCAATTGTTTAGTTTGGCGGTTAGACTTGTTAGTCACCGATTACCTTATACCCCATCGCTCGGGTATATTCATCTTGCCTTCCCGAGGCTTATCTAAGTTTATGATCTCTTATCCTATGACTCACGTTACAACGTAGTCACATTCCATATTACTTTTTCTTGAGCGTGAACGTGTCATGACACGTTTAAGTTTATCTCGACTTTCTTTATCATGCTCCTTCTTTTCGAATGTATCGCCTTGCATCTATCGGCGTTAAGACCTACATCCTTCGATATTAATCTCTCCCGAGTTCGTCTCATAATACTCATATTTGTTAAAACGTTATTTCATACTTAAAGCTGAATTTTAGTTTAACATTCTTCTTTTTAACTTATGTCAATTGCTCACATCGAGGACATTGACAACTAATAATTCATTCTCTTTCCGTTCTCATTTTACACGGGGAATCTTAACCAATTCCCTCGTTTTATACTATTGACCCGTAGGTTCTTTCACTAAGCCTCATAGGCTATTTCTTTAGATTTTCACCCTTTTAAGGTGGGACCTCAACAGTTCATTTCTTTCCGTTTGTGACCCGTAGGTCTTTTTGGTCCCGTAGACCTTAGCATCATTTATAATCTCGTAGGTTATGATGATCCCGTAGATCGTCTTTTATCCATGTCTATATTCAAATGTATATATACATATATATAGCTTCAAAGCATCTCTTATTATATTTGGAATTGTTTATTTTCGCTTTTGAACTTTAGTTGGCATTGACCGTAGTCTAAAGCTTCGTTCGTTTACTCTTGGACTAATCTTCCGACTTTATGACTCTTTACGTCATTTACACGTCGGTTTGTTCTACGCTCACCGTTTCCCCGGTTCATAATTATACTTCTTTACAACCCATTGCCCGGGTTCTTTTATCTTGATATTTTTAACGCTTATAATCCTTTACATAGGTTTGTTCAACTTTCACACTTTTATTTATTCAGTCCGCGGTTACTTACATTAGCAAGCGTCATCCTTTATTAAATTCGTTTGACTTGTTCGTGTGAAATTTCATCACTTCTGAATGTCAAATTTCATTCTTTGTTCAACCCGTTCAACTTTAAAATAGTTGAACGTAGTTATCTAAATTTCTGTTTGCAATTTCTCATCGTCTTTTAGTCATGACTCTTAATCCGAGTCCTTTGACTTTCTATTTCGCGTTCCGGTCTCTTGGTTTACGCATACTTTCAAAATCCTACCCATCTATCGGGTATCTTACCGAACTCACTATTAAAGTAACCGTCCCGATATCTATTAAGAATTCGTTTTAATTTATTTGGTCGTCTTAGCGAAATCCATCGTTTTTATTTAATCAGTTTCTTTATTCTTTATTTAATTCGTTTGACTTGTCCGTGTGAATTTCATCACTTGCGACAACAAACTTTTATCTTTATGCCTTAGCATTCTCATTAGTTGATTTGTATTTTCATTTACTTTAATCTTTGTCCATTCTCTCGGGCTCGTTATTCTAACGTAATACGCTCCCGCCATCCGACTTGTGTTTATGTTTACTATCAAACGTCTTACATGTTTGACTCATTTGGGTACCATTTAAGTTAGTCCCATTCACCCCGCCCTTACTACATCGGACATAAATGCGTCCACTACAAGAAGTTCATGGTATCATATGCCACTACTTACTTGGCCAGAGTAAGCGATTAACACATGACACACATGACCCTTTTATAGTTTTCACATCATGCCCTATGCAAGTAACGCCTCTATTAGTTTTCTTGGAAATAATATCCTGGATAGGTATTCTATTCAGGTTTTCCATGTTTTTAATTTACATATGCAACAATCATTCTCTACATGTGTGTTGCATATTGCTATTTATGCGATTAAATTTAAAAGAGTGCACCTGGTAATGCTTGCCCTAACGGGCTTCTCTTGCCGTTAACCTTGTTCGTGATTGCTATGCGATTTAGGTCCTTGATGAGTATGCTCTGCTTGTCATACCTCGGACCGTTCCTCCGTCATGTCCAAAATTTATTCAATTCTCGTCATCTTCAGATACGATTGTCCTTCAATTAAAACATTCACAAAGGTTAGTAATGTCGACATCAATGATCGCCCGTATTAT
>JARYGA010019159.1:0-42531 GCA_030545235.1 Helianthus tuberosus
CAATACATACAATTTACAATTCATAATGCCATAGACCATTACTAGTAGGTTCACCTACCTTTACTTAGAACAATTTCGTCATTTCATTCTAGTTAAGTAATCATTCAAGTATCATCAGGAGATATCATACAACATCACATTTCATGTCTATTACCATAAGATAGCATACAATTTCATCTAGTAGGATAAAAATGGCTTTTCATTAACACTTGGCGTGCACAAAATCATTTAAACACAATGTACAAGTATTTTATACATAGTCTTCCTAGTTCTTGCATAAAATTATGTTTCATGCATACCAAGAAAATTCCAATAGCAAGAATACATATTAGTTATGCTCATGCAACATGTTAAACCAAGATTTGGACATGGGTTTTCACCCATGTCGCCATCTTCATCACCCTCTCTAAGGTTTCACTTCAATCCACCAAATAATGAGTTACCGAGAAATAGTTTAGAACTTCATCCCCGATATTATTTGTACGTCTCATAACATTAAATATTACCGAGTCAACATTTGTACGGGGTCATACCTTTGCGGACACGCTGTCCTAAACCGGTTTGTAAGAAAATCATGTAACGAAATGCGAAACAAACTTGTCAAGCCCATAACTTGGTCATCCGGACTCCGATCCGGGTGATTCAGGTGTCTATGGAACCCTATTTTCAAGATCTAAACATAACACTTGTTGTTTCAGCTAGAAATAGTCGCTATTGTTGCCGGAAAGACCAAACTGCCGCCGGAAACCCTTCCAGCAAGCTGTTCTGTTCAGTGCAGTAAATATCCGACCTCCAGGCCTACAAATGATGATCCCAACGGTCAAAATCTTCGTATATGTGTGTTGAAGACTCGTTCCAAATTTGAGCTCGATCCAACGGTTAGATCTTCGGGAATCATCTGATCTTTGCTGCTATAAACTTCAAAAACGGGATTTCTCCCTTCTCTCTCTTCCTTAGCTCCCAAAACCGAAAATTATCAATGTGAGGGAGATGGAGGCGGCCCTAACATGTTTTAGGGTATTAAAGTTTTCCACTTATCACCCTTGGTCCCTCTTAGTTTAATAGTTTTGACATTTTCAACCCGAAACTTCCAGATTTGCATAAAACGAGCTTTTCTTGAGATGTTTTGTACGAGTTTCTTTAAATGTGCATTCACACTTTTGACAAACACTTCTCTAATAAATAAGTCATTTTATTTTTGTCATGATTTAATCCGGAACCTAATGCAGCACGTAAAGACTTAGAAATTGGGGTGTTACTTTTAATCTTTCCATTCATTACAATTTAACCCCTCATGTTTGGATGTTTATATTATTATGGCCAAAATGCATTCTTTTGGGTTAAAATCATATTTACCCCTTTAACAATGTTCATAATTCTAGTTACCATTCTGACGACAATTACATTCATAATTACTTATTTCGCCATATTTTCATATACGACTTTTGGGGTGTTAAAGATAACAATCTCCGCTTGATTGCTCGAAAACCAGTCCATCCCAATTACCACGTCAAAACTTCCCTTTATCTAGTTCTATCGAGTACGGGCTATCTAATTTACTTGCTACTAAACCAAGTATACTCTTAAACTCTAGAGATGCGAAGCTAAAATTGGCAACAGTATCTAGCAGCACAGATGCATAAAGTTGACTAATATGGGACGTACGGATGTCCACGCTTGGATCCTGGTGTGTTCCCCTAGCTACGCTATTGAGCTTTCATCCTTGTGCCTGATTGTTTTTAGGGCAATATTTTCTGAAATGCCTCTTGTTTCCACAGTTAAAACAACCTTGAGCACGCTTTCGTTTGTCACTCTTCCTGTCTTGATAGTCGTTATTATCGTTGTTTCCTTCGAGATTCTTGCTACCATCTTGGCCTCCATCACTATGTCTAGTACCTTGCCTACAAGTTTCCTTGACATGCCCCACTTTGCCACAGTTTTCACATTTTCCATATCTGCATCGCCCGATATGATAACGTCGACAATTGTCGCACTTAGGTAGGATACCCATGTACTCTTTTCCCCTTTTGGCCCTGTTCTTGCTATTCGCCCGAGTACCCTTCTTGAAGTTTGCGAACTTTCTCTTGTTATCTCTAGATGGCTCTACAGGAGTCTCCTTTTTCTCTTCCGAAGTGGAAAATTTTCCTAGTCTAATCGCTTCTTCAGTGAGCGCCACACTTAAGTCGATAGCATCGGTGATAGTTGGAGGTTTAGATGTTGTCACCAGGCTTAGAATCTGAGGTGCCAATCCCCCGATGAAGCGTTCGATCCTCTTAAACTCTGGTTCCACCAGATGCGAAGCAACTTGTGATAAATCATGAAATCTCTGCACATACTCTGCTATCTTTAAACCTTCCATTTTCAAGTTCCACAGTTCAGTCTCCAACTTCTGGACTTCTGCCCTCGAGCAATATCTCTTACGCATCAGTTCTTTCAGTTCATCCCACGTCAAGGCATACGCAACAGTCTTACCCAATGTCCAAACCTGAAGGTTCCACCATGACAGAGCCCCATCTAGAAACAATCCAGATATGTACATGACTTGTTGCTCTGGAGTACATTTGCTCAAACTCAAAACATAATTTGTCTTCTCAACCCAACGCACAAAAGCTACGGCACCCTAGTGCCGTCGAAATCTCAGGGCTTGCAGCTCAAGAACTGCTTGTAGGTGCAGCCTGCGACATACGCAACATCATTCACGTAAGGCATTAGCAAAGCACCCTTGGAAATGTCCAAATGTTTTGTAATGCATCTTAAGTGGCTGAACGTTACCGTTAGGTTGGTTATTTATTGAGGTACCTCCGCTGCGTTTGGAGCGAAGGGCCTCGTGCTATGCGATGGCCTGTGAGATGCGTTCTTGTAATTCCGCCTCTGTCATCGGCAAAGGGTTGCTGGTATCGGTGTTCCTTTGAAGCGACATCTTCTAAGAAGAAGATCGGTTAGGTAAGGTCTTATTAAGGACACAGGCACATAAGCACCTACTTAACGAATAAGACCTAGGACATGTATTTACATGTGTATATACGCAGTCGTTATAACAAGCAATCTAATAACATCACAATTATAGCACAAACTTGCAGATGGGAACATATTTAACGAGAACATAACAAGCAAGTATGTTGTTGATTTACATGTTTAATGGGAATATGACGATTGGGCTTTCATTATTGACCGACCACAATCACATTGTCTACAAAGTGTATCACATCAAAAGGGACACGGGGTCACCCTACCCTTGTCCAATAAGTCTATCAGTGTATCAAAATCACTTGGTCAAAAGTGGTCTTCAAAGTCTCTACAATCTCGGCTCATTAGTAGTGTCTTTTCCCAAAAGTAATGCAATCCGCATAAAACCAAAAGCCAACTATACTGGTGTCTGAGGTGGAGGAGGAAAGAAAAGCAAACTACTAACATGTGCGAGCTCCTCCTTGAGCTTGTATATACACCGAAGTAATTAACAGATCTGCTACTCGATAGTAAAGAGACGAGCATCGAAACCTGGGAAAGGTGTAAGAGCAGCAAATGAGAGTGCAGAAGGAGGCAGTGATGAATGTGGAGGATCAAATTATACTGGCAATAGATAGGGTGGAGGACGTGGTGTCAGCTCAAGCTCCAGAACTCTGCGACTCATAACCTCAAAATGTAGCTGATGTGACAGGATCAACTCATTCCGTGTGTAGCCTCCATAATGTGAGGGATGGTAGGGGTCTGAGATCAGCATAATGTATGGTAGGAACCATCGGAACGGCTCGTCCATCGGTGAAGTATTGAAAGGAGCAAATGGTGCGGCCTGTGAGGTCGGGGAAAATGCTGCTGTAGCAAAAGAATCATCATGCGGGTGCTGACCTGGAGTACCTTCCCGGGGTGCGGGTATGTCCTGAAAGAAAGCGATAAGCATATTGGTGCAGTGGACGTCGGTCTCTATAGGGGGAAAAGGAGTAACATCGGTGGGTGCGGGTGAAGGAACAAATGTCTCAACAAAAGAGAAGATCATCAGGTGCGGGTACTAGGTCAGGTATAAGGAGTGTATTATCTGGTAAACCAAAAGAGATAGGGTCATGATTAAGCAAGGGCTCAGGATCAGCAGGTGCAACATCCGGCTGACCCAAAAGGAACAGGAGCAGGCTCTGGGTCATGTGAAGGTGTGGGATATCATGCAGGTGATAGTGCAGCAGTCATAGCGACGTCGTCATCTAACTAAGTAGCAAAAACTGCAGTCCGGCCGTCGGTAATGCTGCAGATGTCACATACTCAAAGGAGTTTGAAATCGAGTGTAAAATGGAAGCAGAGGATACTTCAATGGCAGGAATCTCAGGAGGTAGAATAGCAATGACATCCTCAGCTATCACTCCATCACCCTGGGCGTCAACAGGATGATCATCAATAAACAAATCAACGTCATCATCAAACAAATCATCAAAAAGGCAGATCCTCGGGAGGAATGACCACGAGAGGTACGGCGTCGAGGATCAGAGTCATGATAGGCTCACCATCGGAATGACCAGTGATGGGGTGGTCATGGACCGAAACAAGAGTGACAAAAGGATCCTCGTCAGGGGAGCCATCAGCAAGGGTAAATCATCACCAAGATCTGGTAGCGCGAATAGTTGGAAGTCGTCCTCGTCCTTGGTCAGCATGTCAGGGTCACTCTCAGTGTCTGACGTAAATATCTCTGGCGCAGGTGCAGGTGCAGTCTCATTATCGGTGGCGGTGGCCATAGGGTCGTCAATGTCTGACAACTCTCTCTCTCTGAAGAAGGTGACATGTGTGCCGGTACATAATAATCATAGCATGTATATCCATAGTAATCACTAACACTTAGTGTATTGCAAGCAAAGATAATTCATCATGTTATCATGTATTCACATTATTCTTTATGAAACTTTCTATCCTTCCTAGTCTCCCAGACTAAATCACCCAGTCTCTCAGACCGAAACACCCAGTCTCTCAGACCGAAACACCCAGTCTCTCAGACTGAAACACCCAGCCTCTCAGACTGAACTACCCAGTCTCTCAGACTGAAACACCCAGCCTCTCAGACTGAACCACGAACATAAACCTTGAAATGTGTTTTGTGTCTTTTCTTTATAAAAATTGTTTGTTTCCCTGGATCTAGGCGTTTCGTGAATGCAATGAAAAAAGGTTGTAAAAATATTTTTGTGAGAGGCCTAATGATTGTAGTCTAGACTCGATAAGGAGTCCTAGTTCGCTACAATCGAAGCTCTGATACCAAACTGTCACACCCTGACTTTTGCGGAAGCGTGATTTGGTGTGACTTGCTTAATATCATTGCATTTAACCATAACAAACAACTATATGATAAATCCAAGATGTTCATCCATTGATTAAGTTTTGAAACATTATAACAACATTTATTTAACCCCAAAAACACAGACTTCATATTCAGAATACAACACCAACAGGTTTTAAGTTCAATAAGGACTTTTCAAAAGACACTAATGATAACCAAGCTTTGAAACATGTATTCTATCCAAGATAGGATACACACTCTAAATCATTCGACACCGGATGACATCTTTTATTCCAGATAACACTTGAAACTTTAGCGCCGCCAGATCCATACTTAGTTTCCTGAAATACATGTAGTTTGAAAACATCAACAAAAGTTGAGCGAGTTCATGTGTGTGTTTGTGAATAAACCTTTGAAACCTTTATAAGTATGTTTGTATGTAATTGAAATCCCGGTATGAAAGCAACAAGGAAACAGATCAATTAATGTGTAGCTAATACATTAATAAACGTGACATGGTGCAGGAAGACTCAAACCTAGCAGATTAAGCACTAGGCTTCCGGCTGTAAGACATAGTCACCACATGGCTCATTCGGCGGGCGCATGGGTGGGGCTCGCTACACCCGAATAAATCTATCACTCCTGTCCCCCGGTCCTACAACGAGGATTAATGGCCTTAAGAGTGCGCCTACCCATTCACATGATCTACTGTACTTTCCAAAGCTAACCATACCAATTGTAATTGTATGTAAACATTTTGTAACATGTACTTCACCCCCAAAGTTTTAAAACAAAACAGTTAAGAGAATAGGGGGACATGAACTCACTGTTTTGCGTTCCTTGTATCCGATGTAACTCAAAGCTTCATCTAGAACGCACGACTACCTACATGCGTACTACGGTCCATTAGACGAGCGGGTCGTGCCTTGACTTAGTATTAATTAGTGCCTTTGAGTTATGTTTCCAAGTGTCTTCATCATTATCCCAAGTTATATAATTATTTGTCAAAATAATAAATATTTTAACTTAAATTATATTTATTAAATTTTGGAATAATTGTTAAAACAATATATATCAACTTAATACTTCCCAAGTATTTATACTTGTATCTTCTTCCCAAGGATGGGGGTATCTTTCACTTGTATAGTCTGGCCATGTATTAGGGTCGTATTCTGGTGTGTGTTCATACGTACGAGGATACGTATTTTTATTGTATTCATTAAGTATTCTTTATACTTAATTTCATATTAGTTATTCCGGAATATTATCTGTAACAAAAGCCCACCAATTTATATTTCTAGAATATATATTGTAGTAAATATTATCTAGAAAAAATATTTATAATTTTTCTTTTGGCAAAAACATTTGTATTTTCTCATAAGTTTCAAAGATAATATATTTTCATGTCTAACTTGGAAAATATACATATAAACTCATTTTACTCCAAAAATGACATATTTCATATTTATTCAGAAAATTATATCTTTCGCCTCAAAATATTGTATTTCGTGTGTGTAAGAAAATATATATTTCTTAAAAATAATATATCTTCTAAAAATTTCAAGAAAAATACATATTCATAATGCCAAAAATAATATGTTTTCCCCTTGTCAAAAATATGATATAACTTTGTAGTAATCACGAAAATCCCATTTTCATTCTCTTGGTGTTCAAAATACCAATTACCAAAATATACTTGTAAGTAATTTTCCGGAATATTTTGTGAATTATATTCCTTGGTTTGGTTCTACCGGTATTTTGGGTATTATTCATATATTTATTCGTCGGAATTTTGGTAATGTTTTGGGTTGTAATTTTTGGTATTTTGATGAGTTATATTATTTTAAGCACCAAAATAATATAACTACTACACATAATATACAAGTAATCACACACATGGTGACTTCTAAATATATATTTTTCTAAATACATGTTTAGTTACTTTTATTTATGAAAACCAACCTCCAACACTTATATTTTGTAACAAAAATTATGGCAAAGTTTATATGGAAAACTCAGGGTTAAAATACACTTGTAAATATTTGTTTAAAATATTTTTCTAAGTGTTAATATTTTTTAGAAAATTTTGCCATAGTTTCCTCTAAAAATGAAGGTTTCCATGCTTTCAAGCATATCATTTTCTTTTGTAAAAATCATCACAATCAATTTACAATTATCAACAAACAACCTTTACTTACCAATCTTGCCAAAATCATGCATATTTCACTACTTCATGAACTTGAATATTTGTAAAAATTTGTAGTAACATGGTAGTATGTTTAGTAAGTTTAGTTACCCTTTAAAGTGTGGTTGTTTATATAAAAACATCATTCTTGAATGATTTAGATGTTTACAACTTGTAATCATGTTTTTCAAAAATATTTCTTTATGTATTCTTCTTGTTACACAAGTGTTTCTACACTTGTTTAACCACTAAAAATAAGATTTGTTTATGTAAGAACCAAGTTTTAGCAAAACTTATATTTTTAGCTTGGTTTCCTTAGAAATCGTCCATAAATCTTTAGATCTACAAGACTTACATCTTATTCTAATCATTATTTTACAAGAAAACAATATATTCTTCAAGTTCATGATTTACATAAGGATGATCTATTGATTTCTTAACATAACCATCCTCTTATCTTGCTAAATCATGTTTTTAATCATGATCTAGAAAGATCATATGATGATCTACACCATTTACACAAGCAAACAACAATCATTAAGTATAACATCACATAAATAACATGATTTCTTATAACTTTAAGCTTATGTTCGTGTTTCATCTTCTTGATTCTTAGTGTTCTTCTTGATATTCAACATGTATCATTCTTTAACCACTTGAAATAGGTGTAAAATGAAAGGATTTATGTTCTTACCACTAGCTCAAGGCTAGGGATGATCAAGTGTAGAAAACAAGTGGATAAAAGCAAACAAGAGAGGTTCTTGAACTTCCGATAGCTCCAAGCTTCCTAACTTAGCTCCTTACACCTTAACATCACTTGGGAATGGATGGAAATGAGTTGAAGAAGATGGTAGGGTGATGGTGGTTCTTGGTCGTGAACATGGAAGGAGGAAGGAAAGAGTTGTGTTGGTGAATGATGGATGAATATGAAGGTAATGGACCTAAGGTTTAATTTATAAACTTCCACCATTTTATAAACCAATGTATATTATGTCTCCAAAAGATCCATCCATATAAATTAAAGAATTGAAATAAAATCTTCTTGTGGGGGCCACTAGAATCCGCCAATAGGTGGGGGGTCTAGACTAGGTTTCCAACCAATTAGTTAGTTTATCTTTGGATTTCAAGTATCTAGTTAGGGGTTTAGTTACTAGATATGTATGTAGTGTGTGTTATGATATTCGGGGACCATAACTAGCTTGGTAATGTTAAAACAAAGCTTTTAATGAAAATTTGGTGTTTCGGGTAGTGTCCGGTTATTCGGTTGGCTACCGGTTCGTTAAAGTGCTAAACTATGCAGTTTAGTGTGCTTTATGTATCCTTTTATGGCAGTTTTAATTCCCGACACTTAGGAAAGTATTCAGGACCATTTAAGCATATTTTTGCATGATAAAAATGTGTTTAAATGCTAAATTTTGCTGAATTCTGCAGTTTACGTGAGTTTTAGGCACTTTCCGGCACTTAAACTATCCCTAGGAAGGCAATTTTGTGATCCTTACTTTCCTACACACTATACTAGTGTAATACTTGGTTTCTGGCTCATTCTGTGTCTCAATACAATGTCTGTCTATCTACTGAACTCTGTCAGCATTTTTCTGATTTACCGGATAACTGTGCTTACTGTGTTTCGTGCATCTTTTGAGTCAATAAAGTTCTCATGCAATAATGACATGAATTTAAGCAATATATGATGCACATATATGTATATGGTAATAATCAGAAGCAATTTAAGTAAATAAATTGTAATTTGGCACAATCATTAAGCACTAATCATCATTTAATAATTGTACGGATATATGCAAATTTGACAGTTGTCACATCTGTGCCTCTACAACCATCATACAAATACGAATCCAATGAAATCATGTGTTTCATTCTTGGGATTTGTACAAATAAATGTGACTTTTGCACATATCAATTCGTGTTCGATTTCAAACTCTAAATCGCTTTCAGGAAAGTTATACGCAAACTGATGCGTAAATGTAATTAGTTTAGCACGACATACAATCTGGAATAGCAACATAAGCTTAACGTACCTTAAATAACCTTTCCATAACTTAGAAATAAGTTTTGAAGGGTTTGGTATTACAAATACAAGATCATAAGTTAAACATACCCTAAATACCCTTAACATAGCTTAGAAATAAGCTTTGAGGGGTTCGGTGTGAGAAAATATGCTTATTTGATCAACAGGGACTAAAAGTGTCAAAAACGGCGTAAGTTTGAATTTACGCGCATATCTTACGTTCTGACCATATCCGGACATCCAAAAATTTTTGTAATCGTTAAAATATTTTATTTTAGTGATTGGAATGCAAAAATACCATTCGTCGCATAATTTGGATCGTTTTCACGTCCTTTCGAAAGTTCGTCGTATTTAACCGAACAACGCGATCGTAGAACCAAACGAACCGACATCCGTGATATTTCCAAGCATATTTCAAGTCCCCTATACTTTAACATCCTTGTAGAGCCTTTAAAATGGGTTAACAGGGCTTAAACACGTCGAAAAATCAAGTTTGGAGCTGCAAGGACCTGTTCTGCCAAAAATGAAAGTTCTGGACAGTGAGTTGTGGTGGGGCGCGACGGCCTAAGGCCAATCCATCGCGAGGTGTGACAACCCTATCTGGGCAGATTCTTTGAATCTTCAAAACAGCCTGCTGCCATTGTTTTAACCATTTTTTTGCATTCTATGGGCTGGTTTGTGTGCTCATCAAGTTACCAAATCAGTGTATACCAAGTGTAGGGCCAAGATCATGTTTAAAAACACTTTGAATGATCTTATGGATTCAAGTGTAGGGCCAAGATCTGTTAGTGCGGTAATGTCTATCGCCTCCGTCAATCGAGTTCGTAGCAAGATTTAGTAGAAAACATGATTATATTGTAATATTAGATAGAAAAGGGCAAGGTGGCATTATTGTAAATTATGAAATCTTCCTTATTGCCTTGGCCTATAAATAGGACCCTTAGGGTTTTCATTTAGAACTTTTGTCATTTTGGAGACTTTGAAGCATAGGAGCTAGAGAGAGAAAGTAGAGAGAGAAAGGCAAAAGGTGATTCAAGTTGCGTGTATCTTTTCAGATCTATCAATAGAATCACTATTATATTATTGTTCTTGTGTTTGGTCCACGCACGTGTACGGATTCCGCACATCACACGTGTCATACGCAATCGTTTGGGAGTCGAAAACCGATCCTACAAGTGGTATCAGAGCAGGAGCTCGATTGCACGGATCAAACACACAAAATCACACAAGAATTCAGCAAATTCGAAGTCAAAATCACATCAGATTTGTCAAAGTTCTTACTCTACTCATTTTCTTCACGTTCTTGACTGAAAAACGCAAAATTAACAAGGTTTTTACAGTTAAAATTGGCTGATTTTTGGATATTATATGCGAAAATCATAATCGCACAAGCCTACAAAATTTCAGAGCAAAATTCCAAACAGTTTGTGAGAAATCATGAATTTTCTGTCCGAAAATGATGAAAGTTGCTGTTGCTATTCATATGAATGTTCACCGATCGGATGGCTATCCGATCGGATAACCATCCGATCCAAAGTCTCATTCGATCGAAGTGAATTTTGTTTATAAAGCGCCAAGTGTCGGATTGCAATTCAAACGAATCGCCATTCGATCCATTGCATTCATTAACAGTTGACTTTGTTGACCCTGATTCGATCGGATTGACATCCGATCCACAACACATTTTTCATTCAATTTTTAAGGTCCAAGTGTCGAACGTCAATCCGAACAGATTGCCATCCGATCCTAAACACTTTATTTGTTTGTTACACAGGTCCAAGTGTCGGATCACCATCCGATCCAAATACAAGTTCAATTGAAAAGTTTTTTTTTATGCAATCGTCGAACGACCATTCGATCCAAAGCATATTGGTTCAATCGTCGAATGGCCATCCGATCCAAAGCATACTGGTTCAATCATCGAACGGCCATTCGATCCAAAGAATCTTGGTCCAATCGTCGGATAGCGAATCGATAGGATTGACATCCGATCCAAAGACATCCTTCATCAAAACACAGTTGACTTTCTTTGACTTGATTCGATCGGATTGACATCCGATCCACATACCATCCGATTCACGTGTCATTCATCTGTCATCCGATTCAATTGTTTGTGTTTGGTTTAAAACTGATTATTGTTTGGCTGTGTATTCGCAGGTGATAAACAACAAGCATCATGGGTGAAGAATTCTATAACACCTTTTACAAAGCCTTCACATCAGAATCTTCGGAAACTTCAATCGTTACACCAAAAACCATATCAAAAGCAATCAATGATAACATTAAACATGATAACTTCTATGGGACTTATTCTAAATCACCTAAACTCGAGAATATAGAAGATTACACATGGTGGAAAGAGAGGTTTCTGAACTGGACCAAAGCATATGCTCACGAGAGTTGGTTTTGTTTGGAGTTTAGATACAGCAGACCGATAAATGATAAGCATGAAGAGATTCATCTCAATGATCTTTCCGATGAAGACAAACGAAAATTTTCATACGAACAGAAAATGATTGCACTGATTCAGCAATCTATCAGAGATGATATTTTCTCTTTGTTAGTTCATGATGGTTCATCAAAATCAGTCTGGGAAGCTTTGAGGGTTAAAGCTGAGGGTGGTAAACAAATTAAAAAGAACAAAATTGCTTTATTAAAAAAGAAGTTTGATTTGTTTGATAGTTTAAAAGGAGAGTCGGTGAGACAAATGATTGAGAGATTTTGTCATTTAAAAATTGAGCTTGATAGGTTTGGTATAGTAAAAACTCAAGAGGAATTAATTGACAAAATAATTGAAGCGTTACCACGAGCTGATCAGTGGCAAACGTTTGTTTTTAATTTGAAAAATTATGTGTTATATGAAACAATTACTCTCGATGTGTTGATTGAAAAAATTGAAACTCATGAGCTTGAATTGCAGAAACAGAGCAAGATGAGCAGTTCTTCATATCAACAGAATGTTGGTCTTTACTACAAAGGTAGTATACCTATAGTGACTGTAAATGAATCACCAAATACGACATTCAGTGTTGAAAAGTCAAAAGAACCACAGAAAAGTTCTTCAAGCTACAATCCAGGATATCATTCATCTTCATCGAATGCAAATTCTAAAGAATCGAAGGAAATTCTCTGCAACATTGCATTGAAACTAAAAAATTCTCCTGCAATGAGCATCAATGCTGCTAAACAACAAATGAGTTTTCTGGCATCTATTCTAGAGTCATATGAAGGTCAAGTATCTGGGAAAATTGGGAATTCAGAATTAACAAAGGAAGAGTATGACCAGATAGATCCAACAGAAATGGAACTCATTGATATTCGATGGTGTTTGGCAAGTTGTATTCGAAGAGCTCAGAGGTATTTGGAGATTACTAGGAAATAGTCAATCGGTGGTCCGTCAACAAAATTGGGATTCGATAAATCCAAAGTGACATGCTTCAAATGGAAGCAAAAAGATCATTTCAAAAGAGAATGCAACAATTCTGCAGTTGGCAAAACCGAAAAACCTTTCAATGATGATTATTATCAAAGAGAAATTATCACCGTAGCAAAGAGGAAACACCAAATTTGAAACAGATTGAAAATAATCCTAAAGAAAAATCAAGAGCATGTATGGTGATACAAGATGACGAAGGGTTTGACTGGAGCGAGTTTCTTCCAGAAGATGATCTTGTTGATGAACGTTTCAAAGCAAAAGATAAAAAGGAAACATTGAACAAACATCATCATGTTCTCGTTGCTGAGATAAAGGAGAGAAATCGAGAAGAAATTCTGAAAGAAAAGACTGAAAGAGAAAGATTCTTTGCTGGTTGTCGAATTGAGAAAATGCATGAAGAGTATGAAGAAGCAAAGTATTATGGGAGATACGACAAGAAAAGAGATTGCTATATCAACAAAAATGGTGATCCTGTCGTTCATCAAAAAGAAGTTGTGTTTGATGATGTTCTTGCAGTAATTCCTCTGTCTAGCAAATATTACTCGAATGTAAAAGATAAAACTTATCTGAAAAGGCTGGACAAGATAATTCGTGATGTGATGACCGCGAGTTTGAAAAAGAGGGATGAAGAAAGAATGAAAAAGAATGTTGAAGAGTTAGTTGATGATTTGAAGAAGAATGCTGAAAAAGAAAAGGAAGAAAGTGTGAAAGAAGAAGAGAAAGTAACAAAAGAAGTTGTTGATAAAGCTGTTACTGAAGAGCAGCATATTAAGTAGAGGTAAAGAAGAGAGAAGAAGAAGAAGAAGATGATGAGATTAAGATAGAAAGTTTGGTTGAAGAGAATGAGAGTTTGGATGTTAGTGCTGATATTGTTGGTGATGGTGACAAAGAGAAGAAGAAAGAAGCTGATCAGAAACAGACAGCAGAAAAGACTGAAGTTCCAACCACTGAGGTAAACATCTTAACTGAATCTGTAGTTCAAAATAAATCAGTGGAACAGTGCAAGAAATGCATGGAAACATGCAGCGCTTGTACTGAAAAAGATGAAAAATTCAGAACAAGAAATCTAGAATTTAATAAAATCGAAGAAGTTTTCAAAAATAAATGCAAAGAAATGTTAGAAAACAAAAAAGGTTTGAAAGATAATGATGAAAAACTTTCACAAAAATGTAAAAAAATTAGAAAAAGAAAATTAAAATTTAAAGGAAAAAGTTTCGAAAATGACCAAAGAATGTTTACAAAAAGAAAATGATTTTCAAGAAATGAAAAAGGAGTATGATTCAATAAAATTGGCCTACCACATTACAAAAGAGTCATATGAAGATGTGAAGAGTCAAATGAAACTTGTTCAATCCAGATTGAAATATTGTTCTGAAACAACTGATACGCTTAAGCGACAGTATTCAATTAAGCAACAAGTTATAAACTCTTATATCGAGGATGTTGCTAAGCTCAAGCGTCAAATAGCTGATTTAGAACAAGATAACAACAAGTTACATAGCTATCACGCTTCATCATATGTGCTTGAACGTATTTTCAACATAAAACCGGGTGATGATAATCCTGAGAAAAACAAGAAAGGTATTGGCTCAGAGTTTCATCAAGTTCCACCACCGGAAAAGTTCGCATTTTATGATGATGAGAAGGTGGAAAAAGCTTTCAACATGGTTGATCAATTGCCAAAAAACATTGACGTAACCTATTCCAAATCTGATGATTCTAGTGATTCAGAGTTGGTAGGTAAGGTCGTTGAAAGTGCCTTGAAAGACGAGTCCGTTGAAACAGGTAAATCTGAATCACATGATGAAAATGAAGGTAGTTTTCATGAAGGTTATCCGAAAAACTCAAAATTTGAGGAAAAAGGAGAATGATGATTCAAAAGGATTGGTATATACCATGATTGGATCGGACAAATTATTCTCAGATCTTGAAGTCCCGATTCAGAATGTGATTTCAGAAAAGATTGACAAAATTTTCAAGATGATTGAAATTGAAAAATCTGAGATTCCAAAGTTTGCTGGAAAGAGTCACAAAACTTTTTATAACAAACCTGGTTACCAAAAGAAAAACATGAAGGCTGGTTTGGGTTATAAAAGGAAACAAAATTGGAAACGAAATGAAACGTCAAATTATCAAACAAAAATGAAGTTTGTTCACGGAACAAGTTCCGAAGAAGAGAAAGAACTCCAATTTAGACGACAGTCTAATGAAGAGTTCCATGCTCAAAAAAAGCAACAACAACAGGTCAAAGATGTCTCCAAGAGAACATGTTTTAAATGTGATCAAACTGGACATCTTGCTCGCAAGTGTCCAAATCTAAAACCTGTTGGTGTTGAAACGAAAAAGAAGTCTGATGTTGTGAATCAGAAATCAACCAAGTTTGAATCAAGGCAAACTTGGAAGCCAAAAATGTCAAAGGCTGACTCACAACAAACATGGAAATCAATGACACCCAGATTAAGAACAACACAAAGTTGGAAAACACTGTTGATGCAACAAAACCAAACCAGTTTTGGAAACCAAAAGTTGTTGTTCAAAATCAAAATATTCGAAAAGATTCACATTTTTACAAAAGAGGTGCTCCAAAATGTCAAACATGGACAGTTAATAAACAAATGACTTCGGTAAATGAGGAAAAAGATGATGTCAAAATTGAAAAAGTCTTTGTACAAAATGACAAAGATTTTCCGAAGTTGAATGAAGCATATTGTGTTGAAATGCCTAAGGTCAAACTGACCTGGGCTAAATTGTTCAAGTAATCGAGTAATTTGAATGTGCAGGTGCTTCAGAAAGAGGATGAAAGTCAAATCAATGGAGAAAGCAGCGTGGCACAAGAAAAGAAGGCTCCTGAACCCTCAAACTAAATCAGGGAGTTTGTTCAATTATGTACATAAATAAACAATATTTCAAAAACCCTAAAAATTGAAAATTTTAAAAACCAAAAATATGTTTTTATTTTGTCAAAAATTTGAAAAATCAAAAATATGTTTGTTTTTAAATTTTGTCAAAAATTCAAAATTTCAAAAATATGTTGCTTGAATATGCCGAAACCCTCACAACGGAACAAACATGATTAATTTCACTAGATTGAAAAACGGTTTTCAAACTGTAAAATATCAATGTGTTGTAAATCATGGGGGTATATTTTCTGCAAAACAGAGCATGTAAAGCAGAAAACGGATGGCGAAACAAAGCTATCAGTATCAGGTTGTCAAATTTTCTTTAAATGTTTTGAATTTTAGGGGGAGTAAGAAAAATCTCAGAAAATCCAAAAACATTAGAAAATTTGAAAAAGCTAAAAACATGATAAAAATCAAAATGAGTTTTTGTGTAAAAAGAGGAAATGATAGTACATCAGTTAGACAATCACAGTACGCTAAAGAATTGGAAAGTCATAATGTGATAAACGGTCTCACTGATGATATGCTAGTAGGTTTTTACACGCTTAGTAGATTGTTTTCGAGATATAAACCTAAATATCAATACTTACTTATCTCGTGGGGAACATCTCTCGGATATATGGGTAACCCCCGAAATCTTGTTTGAGAGATTGCCTGATTCTGAGATACTAGGTATTTATACTGTTTGATATCTGGGGTATTATACCTGGTCTTCTGATATTGCGGAAGCAATGGCCTAGACCTCGTATAATACTTTATGTGCTTTTAAATTTCACCCTCTGCATAAAAATTGATAAAATATCGAAAGATATGAATCAAGTACAGTTGTAAAGAAGATTCCCAAGGGGAACACACCTAAAGTCGAGCCTTCATTTCTTTGACTGAACGGAAGTTCATACCTGAGCTCTCAAGGTCTCGCACTAACCCAGATAACAGATATCAAATTGGTATACTCACCTGTAAGACTGAATCTAGGGAATTTTGATACGGGAGTATATTCTGAGGTGGGACACGCGAATAAGTTAAGTGCTTAAAACACTAATTCCGTATCTCGAATCAGTTGAACTTTGTTTAAAAATTTAAGTGGATCAGTATACTGACAATCTAAGTGAATCGTTTATAACTTAAACTGTTTAAAGCTCAACGGTGCCAGTGATTTGTCAAAAACTGATATGATCCTCTAATGCGAACTCAAGTAAAAATATTGTCTGTAAATATGTTTGTAAATATTTCTTTACTGCTTTATGTTTCAGAAAAATACAAAAAGATTTTGTTTCTACTTTATTTTCGACAACCGATGTCTGAGAGTTGAGTTTCAAAATCTAAGTATGCTGATCGTGTTTCTGAAAATAAACAAGTTCATTAATTTGAAACTTGAAGTTTTAAAAATCATAAATCAAAAACAGTTTGTGAAATCTCCAAGGTCATTAATTTGAACTTGGATGATTAACTGTGAAGGATTTGGATACTTAAATTGTGAAAATCTGCTGTAAAGAGCTAGGTTTCGATCTTGGATTCTTAAATCATCAAATCTTTAAAAGCAATTTGATAGGGGGAGTAAGTCAAGTATTCCTGGATATATTTTAGAGCCAGGATCTTGATTAAAAGTTTTTGAGGGCCAGGTCATCATTCCTGGACAACCGAAAACGCTTTCACTATCGAAATATTTTAGCTTATGCTGAGAGAGCCAGGTTTTTCAATCCTGGATGTTCAAAATGTTTTTACTTATAAATGTTTGAGAATTGCATATGAAAGTTCCAGATTACGATCCCGATAGCCGAGACTAAGAGGGAGTCTGAAGACGAGCTCAACGCAAGGGGGAGCTTGTAACCGGAAAGCAAGGTGTCGATCCCAAAAGCACGGAAGCTTGACGAAAGGGGGAGCCTGAAGAAAAGAGTCTACGGAAAGGAGTAGCTGAAGCTGAAGACAGATCCACGGGGATTCTGTTCGAGCAAGAGGGAGTCTGTGTTGCTGAAGACATGTTGAAGCTTCAAGAAGACTCAGAGAGAGAGAAAAACAAGCCGCTACGAGATTGATTGCGGCAATATCCAAGGGGGAGTCTGTTAGTGCAGTAATGTCTATCGCCTCCGTCAATCGAGTTCGTAGCAAGATTTAGTAGAAAACATGATTATATTGTAATATTAGATAGAAAAGGGCAAGGTGGCATTATTGTAAATAAGGAAATCTTCCTTATTGCCTTGGCCTATAAATAGGACCCTTAGGCTTTTCATTTAGAACTTTTGTCATTTTGGAGACTTTGAAACATAGGAGCTAGAGAGAGAAAGTAGAGAGAGAAAGGCAAAAGGTGATTCAAGGTGCTTGTATCTTATCAGATCTATTAATAGAATCACGATTATATTACCGTTCTTGTGTTCGGTCCACGCATGTGTACGGATTCCGCATGTCACATGTGTCATACGCAATCGTTCGGGAGTCGAAAACCGATCCTACAAGATCATTGTTTTCAACCTTGTTCCTTACTCATTTGATCTTTCTTCTTCACATATGCTCTTGAGAGGCTCTCACACTTGTTGAAGGCCTCCTACTTAGTTTTCTTTGATCTCTTTCCAAGCTTGGACCCTTTGTAAGTGATCTTTCATGCTTGGTTATGTATTCAAGCAAGAAAGTCAAACAGTGTTTGACTTTCTGCTTTGACCATGAATTGGTCGAGACAAAGTTCGTTTGAACTTTACAACATGAGCGTAATCACGATGATTATAGTCCCTTGTGACTATACCAACTGATTACCACATTGATTAGTCGAAGTGACGAGTCAAAGTTTCGGTCAAAATGCACGGTTATGTGCATTTTGCGACGAAACTATTTTCGGGTATCAAAACACTTTGTTTTGATATCAAATCAGTTTTCTAACTTAGTTAAACATGTTTTAACATGTTTAACTCGTCACTTTTAGTGTAGTGCTTGTTTAGGGTCGTAAGTCAAGCGGTCTTGACAACCGCTTAGACTTTCGAACCTGACCCGTTTGGTCGATCGTTAGGATCCGACCAAACATATTTTGTGATCATAGTTGTATAGGGAATAACCTTCCGAGGTTATACCTTATGGTCACTTAGTTTAATTAGTTGTTTGATAGGTAGTTTATATGCCTTAGGAAAATGACCAAAATGCCCTTTTTATGCATAATTTGAATTTAAGCATATGTAACGTAATTTTTGACACTTAAACTGATTATGCAATGTTATTAAACATGTTAGGTGTCACACCCTGACTTTTACAGAAGCGTTATTATGGTGTGACTTTCTTAATACCATTGCATTCAATCATAACAACAACTACATGATAAAAACCATAGATGGTCATCCATTAATTAAGTTTAAAAACATAACAACATTGTCTTAAAACATAGAAATTCAAACTCGAGTACAAACCATGCATCTTGTTTAAGAGTTCACAAGACTCGACAGATGACATTAAATAAAACCAGGATTTGGGGGACGTGTCTCGTCCAGGATAAGACACACTGACCAAACCCTAAGACCATGGATGACATCTTTTATTCTTAAACCACACTTGGAACTTCCGAACGCCCGCCAGATCCACATCTAGTTCCCTGAAATACATGTATTTTGAAAACATCAACAAAAGTTGAGGGAGTTCGTGTGATTGTTTGTGTGTATGAATAAACCTTTGAAATCATTGTAAGTATGTATGTAAGTGTGTAAATCCCGGTATAAGGAAAACATATCATTAATGGTTTGCAAGGCCATTAATATGTGTGACGTGATGCAGGAAGACTCAAACCTAGCAGACTTTGCACCGGGGCATCCGGCTGTAAGACATAGTCAACCCATGGGCCAAACCCTGGTCCAACATGGGCGGGGCTCGCTACACCCAAATAGATCTATCACTCATATCCCTCGGTCCTACAACGAGGATTGATGGTCTTAAGCGTCATACCCACCACTCACATGATCTAGCAGTACCCTTCCTTAGCTAACCATACCAAATAATAACGTTTGTAAACAGTTGTAACATGTACTTCATCCCCGAAGTTATAAAACAGAAAACAGTTAAAAGAAAAGGGGGTCACGAAACTCACACTCTTGCGTCTTCAATTACCGTAACTCAAGCTTCTTCGAATGAAACACGACTACCTACAACGTACTAACGATTATTAGATGAACGGGCCGTGCCTTGACTTGGTATTAATGTCTTTGAGTTACGATTCTTTTGTGTCTTTGATATTATTCCAAGTTATATAATTATTTGTTAAAATAATAAATATTTTAACTTAAATTATATTTATTAAATTTTGGAATAATTGTTAAAACAATATATATTAACTTGATACTTTTCACGTATTTATACATGTATTTCCTTCCCATGGATGGGTGTATTCGTATTCTTATACTTGTATATTTTTGCCATGTATTAGGGTCGTATTTCGGTGTGCATTTATATGTACGAGAATACGTATTTTTATTGTATTCATTAAGTATTCTTATACTTAATCTTGTATAAATTTTTCCGGAATATTATCTTTAATAAAAGTCCACCAATATATACTTCCAAAATATATATTTCAATAAGTATTATGTAGAAACATTATTTATAAACTTTCTTTTGGCAAAAATATTTGCATTCTTTTATAAGTTCCAAAAATTATATGTTTCCATGTCTATCTTGGAAAATACATATTTATACTCATTTTCTCCAAAAATGACATACTTCATATTTATTCGAGAACATGTATCTTTCATCCATAAATATTGTATTTCATGTTTGTATAAGTAAATATATATTTCTTAAAAATAATATATCTTCTAAAAATTTCAAGAAAAATATATATTTCATACTTGTAAAAAATAATATATTTTTCTTGCCAAAAATATGATATATTCTTGTAGTATTTGTAAAAGTCATATTTTCATTTCCTAGTGTCCAAAATATTATTTACCCAAAATATACTTTGTAAATAAATTTCGGAATATTTTGTAAGTCTTATTCTTTTGTTTGGTTTCTCCAATATTTTTGTGTAAATGTGTATATTCATTCTTTGGAATTTTGGTAATATTTTGGATTGTGATTCTTGGTATTTTAATGAGTTATATTATTTCATGTCCTAAAATAATATAACTAATACACAAAATATACAAATAATCACACACATGGTGTCTTCTAAATATATATTTCCTAAATACACATTTAGTCACTTTTATTTATGAAAATCAACCTCCAATATTTGTATTTTTGTAACCAAAAATTATGGCAAAGTTTTTGTAATAATTTATGGTTTAAAATACACTTGTAAGTGTAGGTTAATAAATATTTTTCTAAGTGTTTGGATTTTTAGAAATTTTTGCCATAGTTTCCCCTAAAAATAGAGGTTTCCATGCTTTCAAGCATATCATTTTCTTTTGCAAAAATAATCACAAACAATAATAAACAACCTTTACTTACCAATTTGCCAAAATCAAGTAATAATCAACCACTTCATGAACTTGAATATTTGTAAAAATTTGTAGGAACTTACTAGTGTCATTAGTAAGCCTTGTTACCCTTTAAAGTGTGATTAGTTCTTCAAAAACTTCATTTTTAAAGAATATAGATGTCTACAACCTCAAATCATGTTTTCTAAAAATACTTCTTTATGATTTCTTCTTGTTACACAAGTGTTTCTACACTTGTTTAACCACTAAAAATAAGATTTGTTTATGTAAGAACCAAGATTTAGTAAAACTTATATTTTTAACTTGGTTTCTTTAGAAATCATCCATAAATCTTTAGATCTACAAGTGTTACTACTCACTTTGATCATTACTTTTCTAGAAATCATGGTATTCTTTCAAGTTCATGATTCATGTGTGGATGATCTGTCATCCTACCATATTTTTACTCTCTCATCTTGCTAGATTATGTTTTTAATCATGTTCTAGCAAGATCATATGATGATCTACATCATATATATGAACAAACAACAATCAACAAGCAAATCATCACAAAAACAACTTAGTTTCTTCATTAAACATGCTTATGTTCAAGTTTCATCTTATGTATCTTTAGTGTTCTTCAAGATTATGATTATGATTCTTCTTTAACCACTTAAAATAGAAGTAAACTAGCAAGATCAAGACTCTTACCACTAGCACAAGGCTAAGGATGATCAAGAGAAGTTATGAGATGGATAAAAGAAAATGAGAGAGGTCCTTCCACTTCCACAAGCTCCTAGCTTCTTTGTATGAACTCTAAAACCTTTGTATATATGTAGAATGTATTAAGGAGGTTGAATGATGGTGGATGTGTGGGTGATGGTTCTCGGCCGAGAGCTCAAGGAGAGGGAGGAGAAGTTGTGTGTTTTCAAGTGTGTGATGAAAATGAGCTCAAGATCCTACAAGTTCTACTTATAACCATTTTCTCCTTCAAACTCTTGGATATTATGTTTAGTAAAGTATAAACACAATCCAATTAAATAATGAAATAAAATCCACCAAGTGGGACCCTTATTGGGCCGTAGACGTGTGGGGGGGGGGGGGGGGGTGTGACACCTGTGTCACTTCAACCATCAAACAAATAATCAAACCAATGAAATATTATATTTCACACTTGGGATTTGTAAAAAAAAATGTGTATCGTTTGCACATATCAATTCTTGTTCGATTTCGGGCTTTAAATCACTGTCTGGAAGGTTATACGCAAAACTGGTGCATAAACGCAATCAGTTTAACACGACGTACACTCCGGAACTGTGACGTGAGACAAACATACCATAATTATCCTTTACATAACTTAGAAATAAGTTTCGAAGGATTCGGTATGGCAAAAACATGTTTATTTGGACTAAAGAACTATTTACGACAAAACTGCGAAGCTAACGCTGGTGACCGCCCGGATAATATTTTTAAACCCGAAAATAGTATGTTATGATTAAAATTTATTTTTAATCAGGTCCGTGTTGAAAAATAAATTAAAACGCTTAAAAACATTATTTTTCAAGTTTAAGTGCGTACCCCGTGTTTCTGCGCAACACAGTGCTTATACTGCAAAACGCAGACAACGCAGCAAATTTTGGAATATGCTAGGAATATGCTAGGAATATGCCAGGAATATGCCAGGAATATGCTGGGAATATGCTAGGAATATGCCAGGAATATGCTAGGAATATGCTATATGGAAGATCTTATATAATCTACCATTCCATCACTCCATCTTCACCTCCCTCCCTCTCTACCTTCATCTCCTTCAAACTCTTGTTCTTCATGTTCATCACCATTTCTAGCCATTTTTAAGTTAGTGTGAAGATCTAGAGGTGATCCCAAGGTGTTCTCAAGTGATTCAAGCTTTCCATCATCTTCACACTAGAATTTCTACCCTAGCTTTGTGCTAGTAGTAAGTCTTACACCTTGCTTCATTTTGTTCTTAGTCAAGATATGTAGTATGATGAAATTTACAAGAACACTAAAAAGCTTAAACAAGAAATATGAACAAGAAACATGCTGATTTACATTTTCAGCCGACTTCACCTCCCTCCCTCTCTACCTTCATCTCCTTCAAACTCTTGTTCTTCATGTTCATCACCATTTCTAGCCATTTTTAAGTTAGTGTGAAGATCTAGAGGTGATCCCAAGGTGTTCTCAAGTGATTCAAGCTTTCCATCATCTTCACACTAGAATTTCTACCCTAGCTTTGTGCTAGTAGTAAGTCTTACAACTTGCTTCATTTTGTTCTTAGTCAAGATATGTAGTATGATGAAATTTACAAGAACACTAAAAAGCTTAAACAAGAAATATGAACAAGAAACATGCTGATTTACATTTTCAGCCGAATTCAACAGGCTGTAACTGGACCATTATAAATCGAAAAACTGATTTTCTAAAGCCTAAATTATGTATTTTTGAACAACCGATCAAATGGCACTGGAATCGTAATTTTTCAAGGTAGTTTACTATTTTTAAAGGACTGTTTTTGGACAGTAGCTCAAGCTGTATTTTTACTGCAGAAAAAGTGTGTTGTATTCGGAATCATAACTTGAAACCTGAGTAGAATCAGCTCATGGGATTTTTACTGTAGATGGTCACTATTATCACCGTGATCCTCCAACTAGAATTTCGTCAATCGGACTTATGATTAATTTTTAGTGAATTATTCCGTAGACTGCAATCCGAAAGTAACAAATCTGATTGCAGTCGGGTAAATGAATTTCTATAAAATATTGGTGATGAACTAGACCACGATATTTTTACATAATAAAATTTGGATCGTGTGAAACATTCTGTAAAAATATGGGAATTTTTGGAGAAGGTTAACTATTTTATAAAAATCCTCGAAAACAGTCCAGTTTTGATTAATAAAGCTGAAACAACATAAGTAATGCTTTGCATGTCTAAATGTCGGGTTGGTTATTTGAGAACGATCTACGGAATATATGTAAAAGAAAATGATATGCTATTAAGCATGAACATCTCCATTTACAAAGGAGACCATGGCGAAATTTTCCAAAAATCCAACACTTAGTAAATATTTTCTAGACAAGAGTTTACTAGAACGTTGAACGAACAAATATCTCAACATGACATATGATTAAGTTAAAATATTAACTATTTTGACAAATAATTATCACGCGGAACAAAATAAGAAACGTGACTCAAAATACTAAACTCTAAGCCAAGGCACGGCCCGTTCGTCTAATAGACATTAGTACGTTGTAGGTCGTCGAGTAGCTGATCAGGTTTGAGTGGACGTTACGATACAGGAGACGCAGTACAGTGAGTACATAGTCCCCTCTTTTACTGTTTTCAACTGTTTTGGGGTGAAGCATGTGTACCTATTTGTTATGTACATGATTTCAAAGTATAATTGATTATACGTAGTAGTACTTATCTTTTGACAAACTGAATGATTATTTATGGTTTAAACACTGATTTTCAAAGATTATGAAATAAATGTTTGGAATAGTACTTATTTTGTTCACCGGACTGGTTGGTAGTATGATATAGCGCTATAGGACTAGACACCCCATTCCTGTTGTCATGGAATGTCTGAAACCAATTTGTTTCTCCATCCAAATAGGGATTGCCTTTGTGGTATCCTTATAGTCTCAAAGGTGTATTCTGATACACTAGGTCTGAATGAATTCTTAAATCATACTTTTATAGTATAGTTTGATATACTCTCATGTGTGGTATTGTACAAAACCAACATATATATTTTGTTAACAAACCAAAACATAGTTCAATATGTTACTTATAAATCCAAAGTATACTTTTGATATACTGCTGAAAATTATTACTTTCTTAAAACCAAAGTATATTCTTATATATACTATAAACCTTTTTATCAAAATATTGTTTTTCAAACAATATACTTTATACAAACTCATTTCACTTACTTATTTAATTTCCTATGTGTCATTATTTTATACCATCTGATTTCTTATAAATGATTTATAAAAGAAAACCTTTTTTTTCAAGGATCATGACTACTCTTATTGAAACATTTTCTTTAAACTCATAAGTCTTGAATCCTAATTACAATTAAAACCTATGTATCTCACAGGCATTTTTATGCTGACGTACCTATTTTTACACATGTTTCAGGTGCTGCTTTGTGATGACTGATGCTACACTTAGGATGGACTCGTGCCTTAGCGACTTTAAAACTTGAAAGATAATAGTTGTACTTATCTGATTGTATTAAAACAACGAGTTCATTTATTAAATAAAACGAAATTATTTATTCCATGGTTGTGAAACAATAATTCTGTTACAACACTCCCCGACGTTTCCGCCACGTTTTGTTGTTTTATGTGGTCGGGGTGTGACAGAAGAGTTGGTATCAGAGCCATTGGTTATAGGGAATTAGGTTATTAGTAATGCTTTGACCTAGACTATAACCTTTCTAGGACCCCAACACAAGTTGTCTTGTGTTTAGATTTTAAAACATACACTTCACCTATCCTTAGGTGATTACCAAAAAAAAAAAAAAAAACAAACATAATGGAAGGCACAAAGCCAAAATGAATCATCAATCTCTTAAACCTTCCAAGTTTTCAAATCTCGTCAAAGTTTTGGGTTCTAAATAGTGTGAACACGTGCAAACTGGAAGAGTGAATGCCTGTACCCTGGGTTTTCTGTCTAAGGCTAGAGTGTTCGTACAAATCCACATATTCGGACCAGTCACTCTTACCTGGGAACTCTTGGGGTGAGTGTTCACTTATAGGCGAGCATGTCTTCGCTAAGCATTATTTTTGACCCATTTACTTTGATTAGTCACTATGTGTCGTTTGTTTGCTTTGTGATACGGACGAATGACCACCATCTTTGCTTTTGTCGATTCTTGTTTCATCTCATTCTTTTCATCTAACCTTCTCACTCGTTTCCTCTCATGTTTCCTCTTTTAGAATGCCTCCTCGACGCGAAAATCCGATGCCAAATGCCGAACTGGCAGAAATCATCGCGCAGCAAATGGCTGCTGCGTTCCCAAATCTTCTTGCTCAATGGAACCAAGCCAACAACAACAACAATGCTCCTTGTAACTTCAAGAGTTTCAACTCGGCTAAACCGCTCAAGTTTAGTGGTTCTGAGGGAGCAACTGGGCTTCTTCAATGGTTCGAGAGCATTGAGAATACTTTCTGTCACGTTCAGTGTCCTGATAATCACAAAGTCGAGTTTGCATCAAGCGTGTTTCAGAAGAGGGCACTTACATGGTGGAACGGGGTTATGAGAGACCGTGGCGCAGAAGTTGCTCTAGCACAAACATGGGCTAAACTTAGGACTCTTATGATGAGGGAGTTTTGTCCTCGTCATGAACTGCGAGCTTTGGAAAGGGAGTTTGATGACTTGAAACAGGATAGTGGCGAGCACCGGGTGTATACTGATAGGTATGAGGAGCTGAGCTTGTTATGCCCAACTATGGTTACTCTTGTGGATAAGGCGATCGAGAAATATATTGATGGTCTTCCTGACCTAATTCAGGATATTGTTACTGGCAGTAACCCTACTTCTGTCAAACAAGCCATTGAACTGACTGCCACCCTAACTGAATCCCACATCAGGAAGGGTAAGCTTTTTCGAAAAGGCGACCCAAGACCATCTGACAAGGCTGCTCAAGCTGAGCCAGAGGAAAAACAGGCTGAGGTATCCAAGAAGAAGAAGCGCAAAGCCTCTCAAAACTACGCCATAACCGCTCAAGACAAACAGGTTGCACCAAACCAGCCAGCACAACCTCGCAAAAGGCAAAACTATGTTGGTACCGCACCTTTGTGCAATAAATGCAACCGTCATCATCTGGAGCACAAGCAATGCCACAAATGTACCCACTGTGGGCGGTTGGGACATTTGATCAACGTTTGCCGTTATGAAAATCAAGCTGCTGCAAACCCTACTGTTGTTCAAGCACGGTTCCCACCGGGGTCATGTTATAACTGTGGTGACCTCACTCACTACAGAAACAATTGCCCAAGACTTGTTAACATACCTCCAGCGCATGGACGAGTGTTTAACATCAATGAGGCAAACGTGAACAATGATGCAGCAGCGAACAATTAGTGTTTTGTTATTTCCTTTGGTTGTTATCTTTTGACATTTAAAGACAAGTTAGTTGTTATATAAATAAAAATTCATCGTTTTTATTTTTGCAAAAACTGATACGATTGCGTGAATGTTTAATACAACCTTATGATACCAACACAAGGACAAACTACTCGTGTGGTCCTGTCATTTTTATGATCACTTGTGATCTCCCCAAGAATCTTGAATACTCGTTCCTTTTAAGAAACAAAGCTAATTTCCTCTTAAGATCTTTCCATCTCCTTAGTTAGATTCTTGTGTTTAAGGTGCCAAATGAAATACACGGGTTGGATTCCTGGTGTGCTTTAAGTACCCGTATCCAAAGATAACAAATTAAAAATCAAGTTAATTAATTTTGTGACAATGTGTTTTGTGCTTATGTGTTCTCTTATATGTTTTGTGTTTACATGTGATCCATCCAAATCCTCACAGAATCCTCCATATCTCATATGAGAGATTCATAATAGGATATCCAAAGGTACTATCTTAAATCCTTAATGGACTTCAACATTGTAGTTAAGTCCCTTGGGTTATAAAGTACTATTCTATAATTGGACCTCTTGAATGGTCTGGTTAAACAGATTGATTTTGAAAATCTGGTTAGGAATATCATGAGATGATATAATTAAAAAGATCCCTTTAAAGTGGTCTGTTTAAAGAGATTATACAACGGTCTAGTTAAGAAGATCATGTGTTGATCTAGTTAAAAAGCTCGTTCGATGATCTAGTTAAAAAGACCCTTTGATGGCCTAGTCAAGTCGCTTCATGTTTATTCAATTGATTTTCCCCCTACGCATCGCATTATGAAATGAACTGTGCGGACTGTGCAAGTAATTACGTAATTATGGAGGCCTACATAATTATGGAATTCAGTGCACAGAAACCACAGGAAATTTTGTCATGTGTTAAGACCTATAGTGACAAGAGTAAATGATACGAGAGAAGCCTTGGACCTTGACCAATGTCATTTGTTCTTACACTCCCCAATTCTGATCTCAAGCACACACCAAGTTTCCTATGATGAATCTTCAGGTTTTGCTACTACAAAGACTTCACTTTGAGGGTTGACAATTTCGCTAAGAATCCTAACATGGCCCAGAGTTTTACTTAAGGGTTCAATGGATTTATTTGAAAGCGAAACCATCACAGCTATCTTCACAAGTATCCTCTAGAATTAAATTTCGGGACGAAATTTCCTAAAGTAGGGGAGACTGTGACACCTGTGTCACTTCAACCATCAAACAAATAATCAAACCAATGAAATATTATATTTCACACTTGGGATTTGTAAAAAAAAATGTGTATCGTTTGCACATATCAATTCTTGTTCGATTTCGGGCTTTAAATCACTTTCTGGAAGGTTATACGCAAAACTAGTGCATAAACGCAATCAGTTTAATGCGACGTACACTCCGAAACTGTGACGTGAGACAAACATACCATAAATATCCTTTACATAACTTAGAAATAAGTTTCGAAGGATTCGGTATGGCAAAAACATGTTTATTTGGACTAAAGAACTATTTACGACAAAACTGCGAAGCTAACGCTGGTGACCGCCCGGATAATATTTTTAAACCCGAAAATAGTCTGTTATGATTAAAATTTATTTTTAATCAGGTCCGTGTTGAAAAATAAATTAAAACGCTTAAAAACATTATTTTTCAAGTTTAAGTGTGTACCCCGTGTTTCTGCGCAACACAGTGATTATACTGCAAAACGCAGACAACGCAGCAAATTTTGGAATATGCTAGGAATATGCTAGGAATGTGCTAGGAATATGCCAGGAATATGCTGGGAATATGCTAGGAATATGCTAGGAATATGACAGGAATATGCCAGGAATATGCTATATGGAAGATCTTATATAATCTACCATTCCATCACTCCATCTTCATCTCCCTCCCTCTCTACCTTCATCTCCTTCAAACTCTTGTTCTTCATGTTCATCACCATTTCTAGCCATTTTTAAGTTAGTGTAAAGATCTAGAGGTGATCCCAAGGTGTTCTCAAGTGATTCAAGCTTTCCATCATCTTCACACTAGAATTTCTACCCTAGCTTTGTGCTAGTAGTAAGTCTTACACCTTGCTTCATTTTGTTCTTAGTCAAGATATGTAGTGTGATGAAATTTACAAGAACACTAAAAAGTTTAAACAAGAAATATGAACAAGAAACATGCTGATTTACATTTTCAGCCGACTTCAACAGGCTGTAACTGGACCACTATAAATCGAAAAACTGATTTTCTGAAGCCTAAATTATGTATTTTTGAAAAACCGATCAAATGGCACTGGAATCGTAATTTTTCGAGGTCGTTTACTATTTTTAAAGGACTGTTTTTGGACAGCAGCTCAAGCTGTGTTTTTACTGCAGAAAACGTGTGTTGTATTCGGAGTCATAACTTGAAACCTGAGTAGAATCAGCTCATGGGATTTTTACTGTAGGTGGTCACTGTTATCACCGTGATCCTCCAACTGGAATTTCGTCAATCGGACTTATGATTAGTTTTTAGTGAATTATTCCGTAGACTGCGATCAGAAAGTAACAAATCTGATTCCAGTCGGGTAAATTAATTTCTATAAAATATTGGTGATGAACTGGACCCCGATATTTTTACATAATAAAACTTGGATCGTGTTAACTATTTTACAAAAATCCTAGAAAACAGTCCAGTTTTGATTAATAAAGCCGAAACAACATAAGTAATGCTTTGCATGTCTAAATGTCGGGTTGGTTATTTGAGAACGATCTACGGAATATGTGTAAAAGAAAATGATATGCTATTAAGCATGAACATCTCCATTTACAAAGGAGACCATGGCGAAATTTTCTGAAAATCCAACACTTAGTAAATATTTTCTAGACAAGAGTTTACGAGAACATTGAGCGAACAAATATCTCAACATGACATATGATTAAGTTAAAATATTAACTATTTTGACAAATAATTATCACGCGGAACAAAATAAGAAACGTGACTCAAAATACTAAACTCTAAGCCAAGGCACGGCCCGTTCGTCTAATAGACATTAGTACGTTGTAGGTCGTCAAGTAGCTGATCAGGTTTGAGTGGACGTTACGATACAGGACACGCAGTACAGTGAGTACATAGTCCCCTCTTTTACTGTTTTCAACTGTTTTGGGGTGAAGCATGTGTACCTATTTGTTATGTTCATGATTTCAATGTATAATTGATTATACGTAGTAGTACTTATCTTTTGTCAAACTGAATGATTATTTATGGTTTAAACACTGATTTTCAAAGATTATGAAATAAATGTTTGGAATAGTACTTATTTTGTTCACCGGACCGGTTGGTAGTATGATATAGCGCTATAGGACTAGACACCCCATTCCTATTGTCATGGAATGTCTGAAACCAATTTGTTTCTCCATCCAAATAGGGATTGCCTTTGTGGTATCCTTATAGTCTCAAAGGTGTATTCTGATGCACTAGGTCTGAATGAATTCTTAAATCACACTTTTATAGTATAGTTTGATATACTCTCATGTGTGGTATTGTACAAAACCAACATATATATTTTGTTAACAAACCAAAACATAGTTCAATATGTTACTTATAAATCCAAAGTATACTTTTGATATACTGCTGAAAATTATTACTTTCTTAAAACCAAAGTATATTCTTATATATACTATAAACCTTTTTATCAAAATATTGTTTTTCAAACAATATACTTTATACAAACTCATTTCACTTACTTATTTAATTTCCTATGTGTCATTATTTTATACCATCTGATTTCTTATAAATGATTTATAAAAGAAAACCTTTTTTTTCAAGGATCATGACTACTCTTATTGAAACATTTTCTTTAAACTCATAAGTCATGAATCCTAATTACAATTAAAACCTATGTATCTCACATGCATTTTTATGCTGACGTACCTATTTTTACACATGTTTCAGGTGCTGCTCTGTGATGACTGATGCTACACTTAGGATGGACTCGTGCCTTAGCGACTTTAAAACTTGAAAGATAATAGTTGTACTTATCTGATTGTATTAAAACAATGAGTTCATTTATTAAATAAAACGAAATTATTTATTCCATGGTTGTGAAACAATAATTCTGTTACAACACTCCCCAACGTTTCCGCCACGTTTTGTTGTTTTATGTGGTCGGGGTGTGACAGAAGAGTTGGTATCAGAGCCAATGGTTATAGGGAATTAGGTTATTAGTAATGCTTTGACCTAGACTATAACCTTTCTAGGACCCCAACACAAGTTGTCTTGTGTTTAGATTTTAAAACATACACTTCACCTATCCTTAGGTGATTACCAAAAAAAAATAAAAAATAAAAAATAAAAAAAACAAAACATAATGGAAGGCACAAAGCCAAAATGAATCATCAATCTCTTAAACCTTCCAAGTTTTCAAATCTCGTCAAAGTTTTGGGTTCTAAATAGTGTGAACACGTGCAAACTGGAAGAGTGAATGCCTGTACCCTGGGTTTTCTGTCTAAGGCTAGAGTGTTCGTACAAATCCACATGGTTGGTTGCACAAGATGAAAGGATTGAATTGAGGAGAAGAACTCACCCAAGACGATCAAATGTAACAGTACAGAGTACTGTTCCATTTATAGACAATCCAAACCACTGAGACATCTCAGCTGACGTCACCATGAAAGCGACGTCTAACAGCCTAACAACCTGTATCTACTGTTCTTATACAAACACTGCTAAGCCTAACCACTGACTATACATAAAACAGATGACATACTAAACTACTGCTCTCTCTTTACATCAGTGCTTTCCTCAAGGTTGATCAGTCCTTGATTGGGCAGTGCTTTGTCATCAGTAGATTGTACCAGCAGTGCTTAGTTTTCAGCAGTCTTCTGGGCTTCATCAGTAGTTTAAAGGAGCAGCAGCAGTTGTATACGGACAGTGGATAAAGGTCCATCAGATGTTATAGTCACTTCCAAGGGAGAAGACTTAGTGTAAACATCTGCTTATTGTGAATCCATTGTTGTGAACCGGTTTTGGCTTTCATTATCTGTTCGTCTGATAGGGTTCAATCCCAACAATCTCCCCCTGGAACAGATAATGCCAAAACCCTTCATTATTCTGGATTTTTATTTCTCATCAGAAGTTCCCTTGCTTGTCTTTTAAATTCTTCTTCAAATACTTTGGAACTTAGGTCATCCTCATCCCTGCATAGTGAAAGTTCAAGGAGATCCTGCAAATCTTCAACACCAAGACCTAGTGCTTCTTTCCTTGATATATACTTCACTTCGCCATTGGATCTGACCAAGGTCAATACGTGGGTCTTTTGATCAGACATCCACTTTAGTACTTTTAAACCCAATGGGTTTCTTGGGAGAGATTTATTTTCTGATGAGCTTGGAGATTTTGGCCTTGTAAAGAATTGTAGAGCAGTATCTTGAACTTCAGACATTTGTTTGAAAGCCTTTTCTATGACTTCATTTGCTGCAGCTATGTCTTCTGCAACTTCTTTGTCAATCTGTTCTTGTCTCTTTTGTTGATCTAGCTCACTGTCTGAGGTATCTGTTGCAGATTTGGTTAATACCTTTTTGAAAAGGTTTTGAAGGCTCACTGAGCTATCTTCTTTTAGATCCATTTTCTTGATGGCTTCTGTGAAATACTCAACTTCCTTTTCTTTTTCTTCTTCACTGGTCAGCAGCTTTCCTTTTTCTTGGTTTTCCACAAGGATAGGGTTATCTGCTGATGTGAGCAGTGTTTTAAGAGCATCCAGCTGTTGCTCCATCTTGTTGTAGTCTGGCTTTTTAGAAGTGTATGGGACTGTTGTCCTTCTTTTCTTCGGCCTTTCATAAGCTTCGTCGGTATACTGCTTTGTCCATTTTGCTATGGCTTCAGCAGTATCCACCTTAGCATCTATCAGTTCCTGTTTCTTCTTTTTATACTCGGAAGTAAGATCAGCAATTAGCTTTTTGTATTTGTTCCAATTTGGAGCTGTCTTCTTCTTACTTGGATCATTTTTAATCCTTTCAATCCTGTTAGCTTCATGCTTTAAAGCAATTATTGGCCATTCTTCAAACTGTTTTTCTTCAGCTGAATAGAATTTTTCTTTCATTATATATGCAAGATACTCTTTTCTTATTGCTTTTTGTTGTTGTGCCTTTTCTTTGCTCAGATCTTGTGCAAATTCTTCCATTAGCTTGACCTTTGTGAGCAAGAGTACCATTCTTTCTGCAATGGCTTCATCACCTTCATCTTTGCATTCAAGTTTAGCTCTAATCCTTGCTTGCCTTGCTTTCATTTCGAGATATTCATCCATGTTTTCTGGGACTATGAAGCCAATGAGAGAAGGAAATATTCTTGTTGAAGGATCATCCTCGGTGTAAAATTGTTTCATCTCATTTTTCATAGCTTCTAGTTCCAGTGGATGTTTAGCAGCGACAGGATCATATTTTTCATCAGTTGCCTGAGTTGTTTCTCTTTTTCTTTTGTGAAGCTTTACGGATGAAGAGGATTTTGGTTGTGCTGTAGGAATGATGAGAGCAGTGGTGGATGGTTGATCAACAGCTGTTGAAACAACTGGTGTTTCATCCTCCGTTGTCATTACAACTACTGATGTGTCAGTAGATGTCTTCTGCTTTTGAGCAGGGGTTGAAGGCGGTGAAGTTGTTTTTGGTGATGTTGATGGAGAATCATCATCAGGAATGAAAACCCTTCTCCTTTTTATTGTAGGAGAGGCTGATGATGTCTTGGGTGGATCAGTGGTTTGAGTGGTGGAAAGTGTCTGACTAACAGCTGTTGAAACAACAGGTGCTTCAACCGCTGTTGTCATTACAACATATGTTGTAACATCTGTTGTCTTCTGTTTTATGACAGGAGGTAATGGTGGTGATGGTGGTGGTGGTACAGCAGTGGTTTTGGTGGTGTGTGGTGAAGTTGTGTGTGTTGATGAGATGACAGCTGTTTGGCTAGCAGTTTTTGAAACCACTGTTGTATCAGCTGTTTGGATGGAAATATGAGGTTTAGATGTCTGTTTTTCTTGTTCTGGTTCAATATACAGACCATCTTCTATTCCCTTCTTTTTCAACTGGATTTTCTCCCCCTTTTTGGCATTATCTGGAAGGGGGTTATCCATGAAGAGTATAGTGGAAGGAACTTTTCCAGAAGTGCTTTGAAGATGAGCCTTGATAGCTTTGATGTCTACTTGAGTATCTTTAAATCTCGACTCCACCATGTTTGTCAGCATTTTCACATGTATTTCATGCTGCTGATCAGCCATTTGTTTTGTTTTTCAAGTAAGGGTTGGAAAATATTCCACAGCTCATTTGTAGCAGGTGCAGGTTGTGCAGATGCTTGAGCTGGAGCAGCAGTGGATTGTGCTTTTTGAGCTTTTAGCAGCTGTTGCACCATATCCTTTATTTCAGCAACTGATGTTTCAAGTTTTTCAACTCTGCCCGTCAATTCCTGATATTTTGAATCATCACCCAAATTAATGGGATCACCTGAATCCCCACCAACAGTGGTTGTATCAATGTGTGACTTAGGAACTGAGTCCCAAAAATCACCCATTGATGCCCCTTGTTCTTGGTACTGGGGACTTCTTTCTTCAGCACTTGATAAACCTTTGATGGTACCAGTGGTTAGAACCAACTCACTGGTGGTTACCGATGGTGCTATAGAAGAAATTGCCTTCAAGGGAGTCTTATTAATGAAACAACTGTCCAACTGAAGATCTGTTGATCCACCAGTTGTAGTTGCTGCTCCACTTGAACTACCACCGAGAGTCACTTGTAACTCAGGGGGTGTAACCTCCTCAATTGTTGCTGGGATAGCAGGAGTAGTAGCATCAGACCCAGTCACTTGTGGGAGTATACTCTCAGTGACAGGTGATAGAGAGGAACTGGTTTGTGTCTGAGCTATAGCAACTGCATGCAACAAGGGTATTATTGATTGTGGCATTATGATTGGTGAGGGTATGGGTGTTGAAAGAGACATGTCCTTGGGATCAGGACTGAGGAAGATGAATCCGATTGGGTCCAGAGCTTCATATTGTGGGGTCCCTGTGCTTACAACCTGATCCTTTTGTGAGGATGCAGGAGGAGTTTGAGGTAAGGGTGGAGATCTTTCTACCAACTGCTGTGAGGAAGTAGCAGCAGTGGTTTTTGGTGACATTTGTTTTGTCACTGGCAGTTGCTCTGGGATCTCATCTTCCAGAGTTGCCTTTTTCTTGGGTTTGGTGGGCTTTTTGTAAGACTTCTTTTTGGTCTTTTTGGTGATGTCAGGTGTGGGTTTCAAAGCAGTGGTTGTGCTGCTATGATCACCTGGAGCAGTGGGCTTAGCAGCAGATGTCTGAGGAGCAGTGGTAACTGCTAAAATCTGCTCAGGCACCTCTGCTTTTGTTTTTATTGGTGCCATCATTCTAGAAAATGTTTCAGTTGTTAACCCTTTTATTTGAAAATAGACACCCTGTTTTAGCAAATTTTCATTTTCTTTTTCAAATTTTTGTATAAAATAGTAGCTTAAGAATCTTGGAAAAAGTAAAAATGATTTGCTATCAACATTTTTTATCAAGTCATTAAAGATCTCCTGGGAATAGTTATAATTTTCACTATTTAAAATAGCATAACCCAGACATTGAATCTTTAATGGTATTTCGTTAAAAGCTGTTGTTTTATTTGAGACACACATCAGAAGTGTGTGAAATAAAAAGAGTTAATTACATAGTTAGTCCCTGTGGTTTGCACAAAATAACATACTTAGGTACTAATAGTTTAAAATCACCTTCTAGGGTATTAACTTTTCATTTTGTAACGTTTGGAGGTATTAACTTCTAAGGTAGTAACATAGGTAGTCCCTGTGGTTTACACAAAATAACATACTTAGGTACTAACAGAATGTGATTTTAAGCCTACAAATAAGCTTAATACCCCCAAACGTTACAAAATGAAAAGTTAATACCCTAGAATGTTATTTTAAACTATTAGTACCTAAGTATGTTACTTGATGCAAACCACAGGGACTAACTATGTAATTAACTCAAATAAAAACCTTGGTGCAGAAGGGAAGTAACCTTTTTGTAAGGTATCTACCTTTGATTGTTCTGCATATCCCCTTTTTACGAAATTAGTTTTCAACTCGGCTTTATCAAAGGAAGTTTTACCTTTCTGATCATCGAGTTTAAAGACTTCGGAGATTGATTGCGGTGTAATTTGAATCTCTTTACCCTGTATCGAGGAGTTGATGGCAATGACTTTATCATCTTGTTTTTCAAGCGTAGCCTTTTCCCAAAACTCTCTCTGGGTTTTCAAATAAATAGGAGCATCTGCGGTAAGCAAATTTTTGTACTTTGATGCAGATATTGTCTCAATGATGGAATCGAATGTGTGGTTGTTGGTGGGTTTTGTGAGTAGACCCAGATAATTATGCGGGGATTTGTACGGAATTTCAATGGGTTCAGCGGCCGTTTGAACGACTTCTTTGGACAAAGATGATGATTTTGACTTTGATTTTGATTTTGATTTTGTCATTTTGATGAAGAAGGATCAGAGAGTGATTTGGGAAGAAAGGTTGGAAATTGCTTTGAGAAGAAAATTTTTGGATTTCAATTCGACAGTGTAAAACCCTGTTTGGGGTTTTGATCAGGGTTTTATTTAGGGAAAAGAAAAATGGACGCTGATGTGGCAGCGGTTATTAAGATCTGAGGGCTAAAAACTGACCACGTGTCAACCTCTGATGAAATGGATGAATGACGGAGGACAGTTGTTTTGACAGCCACTGATGAAACAAGCATCAGTGGTTGCAACGGTAATAATGTGATAACAGCGGATGATTTTCACTATCAGTAGGTAGCATATAAGTGGATAAGACACTGATTTTGAGCATCAGTGCTTGCCAAGAAAATGAAAGGTCAGAGGTTGACTTTCAGCAGTGGACAATATTTAGTAACCTGATGTTTGAACAAAACAGTGGTTAGGGGTAGTGGTAAAGATTTGAAAAACTAGTATATCAGCAACTGTTATGAAAATTTTCATTCAAGGTTTTGCCACATGTCAATTTCACATTTTGAAGTTCTTAAGAATTTCTGACAGTGGTTTAGTACCCCAGATGATGTACACTTTTTACTAAGGCAACTCATTTTTGTTATAATATTTGAATTAAAACATGAGTACCCAAGTATTTTAAGATCTGTTAGCAATCAATCTTTTGCACAGTGTAGAAACAAACTTTGAGTATGACCTGACTATGACATGTGTACCATTTCCTTTTGATCTACTTGAGGATAATATAACCAACAAAAAATAAAGGTTATATATCCTGACAGGAGATTGAAACTTTTACTATCAAAAATCAGTAAAGGTTCAAAATATATTATTCTTAAAAAAATGAAGAATGATATATCCTGCTTTATTTGAGAAAATCCTTTTTCAGAAAAAAATAAATAAAGGATTTTCTAAAAACAACATCAAAAAGGATCTGGTATAATTTACCACTGAAACTCCTTATCAAATCAAACCCAAGTTTATGAAAATGGTCAGTAGTTTGACAACAGTAGTATGAACTTGTAAATACATTTTGATCACTGTTTTGTACCATTTTCTTGTTGATTGATTGACAACAGAAATGAGGACACATGTTCACATGAGTTTTTGAAAACCCTGTTATAGACTTTGTTACCATGTGAAGATTCTGAAAATTTGTCTAGTCCTCTTTTAAGTTCATTTACTAGGAATACTATTGTTACCTGAATTTTCCTGAACCAATGGTTGCACATAGTTGCTTAATGACCACTGTTACCCCAAACTTTGACTCTTAAGTGTTTTATGTTTATACTCTTTTCTTCTGACTTCAAAAGTTTTGAGATAAACACACTTCTGAGTTTTTGTGAATTTTCTTCTTCCCTTTTTACCCTTCCCATTCATAAGTAATGAACTACTTACTGGGAGGTCTTTATTGAAGGAATACTCAATCCAAAATCATTTTGCAGTAATGCTTTAAAAGGATTGGCCATATTTGTACAAATTTTTGACCAATCTCACATTACATATGATATGGACTATCCTGTTTTCTTAATGTATTTTAGCAGAGTTGATTTGTTCCTTTTGAGAATCTCAACCTGTTTTCAATACATAAGTTCTTATAACTAAAGTTTAATTTCCCTCTTTTTACGTTAGCAAAAACACTAATGTTTTATGAACATAGGCTTTTGTTAATCTGAGGTTCATACTTTAGCATCAAAAAAAATGACAACACAAGTTTCATAACAACAGTTGAAATCAATTTTGAAGATAAGAAATAATCCCATAGTTTAACAGATATGTTTTCAGATCTAAAAACCATGAGTGTCTTGTGCATGAAATCACTCGTTGTGTGAGATTTGTGTGTCTTATGACATCTTGGTTATTTTACAGAGTATTTGAATAACAACTTTAAGCGTTATCACTCGTTACTCTGTTTTTCAACTAAATACAACAAACCTTAGTATCAATGAATTTTGAGCCGAACTGTTATGTCAAATTGATTGTTAGATCGAATTTGACTGTCCAAGCTCTGATACCAATTGTTAGGATCGGAGGCTCTCATGATTGTGCTTGTTTGTATAAATTGAACAAATCAACAGAAATGAACAGAGTTTAAGTGCAGCGGAAATGAAAACAAACTTTGTAAACACAATTAAAAAAGAATATAGTTTGATAAACATTTGCTTTTCATAGAGTCGAAAGATTACAATTCAAAGCAAAAGATTACAATGCAAGCTTACAAACTAAACTCCCCCTCAGCCTGATACCCCATGGTTGGTTGCACAAGATGAAAGGATTGAATTAAGGAGAAGAACTCACTCTAGACGATCAAATGTAACAGTACAGAGTACTGTTCCATTTATAGACAATCCAAACCACTGAGACATCTCAGCTGACGTCACCATGAAAGCGACGTCTAACAGCCTAACAACCTATATCTATTGTTCTTATATAAACACTGCTAAGCCTAACCACTGACTATACATAAAACAGATGACATACTAAACTACTGCTCTCTCTTTACATCAGTGCTTTCCTCAAGGTTGATCAGTCCTTGATTGGGCAGTGCTCTGTCATTAGTAGATTGTACCAGCAGTGCTTAGTTTTCAGCAGTCTGGGCTTCATCAGTAGTTTAAAGGAGCAACATCAGTTGTATACGGACAGTGGATAAAGGTCCATCAGATGTTATAGTCACTTCCAAGGGAGAAGACTTAGTGTAAACATCTGCTTATTGTGAATCCATTGTTGTGAACCGGTTTTGGCTTTCATTATCTGTTCCTCTGATAGGGTTCAATCCCAACAGTTCTGTCAGCATTTTCCTGATTTATCAGATAACTGTGCTAACTGTACTTTAATACATCATTTGAGGCAATATAGCTTTCATTCAATATTGGTATAACATTAAACAATGTATGATGCACATGTATGTATATAGCAGTAATCAGAAAGCAGTTAGTTGTAATTCAGCACAGTCATTAAGCACTAATCATGGTTAAGTAATTGTACGGATACCTGAATTTTTGACAGTTGTCACATTCTCCCCCTGTTAAGAAAATTTCGTCCCGAAATTTTAAGCTTTACTACTAGCAGCAGGGGAGTTAGGGAACAAGTGCGGGTATTTGGCTTTCATGCGGTCCTCACGCTCCCAACTAAACTCTGGGCCGTGACGCGCATTCCATCTAACCTTAACAAGCTTAACACTACTCCTCCGAGTTTTGTTAACCTTCCAATTGGTAACCTTAACAGGTTCTTCGGTGAAGTGGAGTGTGTCATCGATGTGAACTTCGTCTGCAGGAATAACCACTGTTTCTTGTGTTGGACTCTTCTTTAGATTAGATACATGGAATGTATCATGAACACCATTCAGTTCTGCAGGTAGTTCCAACTTGTATGCTACAGAACCAATCCTTTCTAGGATTTTGAACGGTCCAATAAATCATGGGTTTAACTTACCACGCTTTCCAAAGCGTGCCACACCTTTCCAAGGTGAGACTTTCAACAAAACCACATCTCCCACTTCAAATTCCAAAGGTTTCCTTCTTTGGTCCGCATAACTCTTTTGTCTATCACGAGCCGCCTTAATGCGCTCTCGGATCTGTATGATCTTATCTGTCGTCTCTTGGACCAATTCAGGACCAACTAGTTGTCTATCACCTACGTCTGCCCAGCATAACGGCGATCGACACTTTCATCCATAAAGAGCTTCAAACGGTGCAGCTTGAATGCTTGTATGGTAGCTGTTATTATAGGAGAACTCAACCAAAGGCAGGTGAGTGTCCCAACTGCCACCCAAGTCCATTACGCAAGCTCGTAACATATCTTCAAGCGTCTGAATCGTTCTCTCACTTTGGCCATCTATCTGTGGGTGAAATGCGGTGCTCAAATTTAATTGTGAACCAAATGCTTCTTGGAAAGATTGCCAAATCCTTGACACAAATCTCCCATCTCTATCAGATATAATCGAGATAGGCAGTCCATGACGTGCAACTATCTCCCTTAGGTACAGCTCAGCTAGCTTACATGTGTTATCCTTTTCCATGATTGGCAAAAAGTGCACAAATTTTGTCAGACGGTCTGCGATTACCCAAATCGTATCATGACCTCTGGGTGTCTTTGGCAACTTTGTTATGAAGTCCATCGAGATCTGCTCCCACTTCCACATGGGTATCTCAGGTTGCTATAGAAGACCTGAAGGCTTCTGATACTCGACCTTCACCTTGGCGCAAGTTAAACATTTTCTAACATAAGTTTCAACATCACCTTTCAATCTCGGCCACCAGTAGAAATCTTTCAGATCTTGGTACATCTTATCCGATCCTGGGTGGATCGAGTACCTTGATTTATGAGCTTCATCAAAGATCACATCTCTAAGACCACCAAAGAGCAGAACCCAAATTCGTCCCATGAAACACAAGGTTCCTTCCTCATTGGGTACCAACTAGTTCTCCATCCCACGGAGATATTCATCCTTCAAGTTTTCCTTCTTGAGGGCTTCTCTCTACACAGCATGAATGCGCAACGAGAGGTTTGTTTGTATAATCATCTCCAAATCCCTAACCCTTATGGGCTTAATCCTCTTTTTTCGACTTATGGCGTCTGCCACCACATTCTCCTTTCTTGGGTGATATTTGATTTCATAATCATAATCATTTAACAGCTCCACCCATCGTCGCTGTCTCATATTGAGCTCTTTCTGATCAAGTATGTGCTGAAGGCTCTTGTGATCTGTAAAGATCGTGCATCGGGTACCATAAAGGTAATGCCGCCAAATCTTCAAAGCAAACACCACTACGCCTAATTCCAAATCATGCGTGGTGTAATTATTCTCATGAACCTTCAACTGGCGCGAAGCATAAGCGATAACCTTCTGTCGCTGCATCAGCACACAACCTAATCCCTGACGCGAGGCGTCACAGTATACCATGAAGTCATCGGTGCCTTCGGGTTGGGATAAAATAGGTGCATCGCAAAGCTTGTTCTTAAGCAGCTGAAAAGCTTCTTCTTGTTTGTCTCCCCATTCATACTTCTTGTCCTTTTGAGTAAGGGAGGTCAGCGGTTGAGCGATTTTAGAAAAATCCTCAATGAATCGGCGATAATACCCAGCTAAACCTAGAAATTGACGGATCTCGGTTGGCGTCTTCGGAGTTTCCCAATTCTTAATCACTTCGATCTTGGTGGGATCCACGTGGATTCCATCTTCATTCACTATATATCCAAGGAATTGTACCTCACGCAACCAGAACTCGCACTTCGAGAACTTAGCGTACAGTTTCTCCTTCTTGAGCAGCTCTAAAATGCTCTAAGGTGTTACTCGTGCTCCTCCTTCGTCCTTGAATAAATTAAGATATCATCGATAAAAAAAATCACGAATTTATCAAGATATGGCTTGCAGACTCAATTCATCAAATCCATAAATATTGCCGATGCATTCGTCAATCCAAACGGCATCACTAGAAACTCGTAATGTCCATAACGAGTCCTGAGGGCAGTCTTTGGTATACTCTCTTCTTGAATTCGCAGCTGGTGATAACCGGATCAAAGATCGATCTTGGAGTAGTAACTCGAACCCTGAAGTTGATCGAAGAGATCATCAATCCTCAGCAAGGGGTACCGATTCTTGATGGTCAACTTGTTCAGTTCTCGGTAGTCAATGCACATACGAAAGCTACCGTCCTTCTTCTTGACAAACAGTACTGGAGCTCCCCAAGGCGAGAAGCTTGGTCTAAT
>JARYGA010019160.1:0-62498 GCA_030545235.1 Helianthus tuberosus
TTTACAAAGTATAGATTCCAACCCGACAACCAACCAGTTAGGTTAGGTTAGGTTCGGTTGTGTTTCCAAACCGGTTTCAATATCGGTTTGGTTTCCCAGACTGTTTTTTTACACCTCTATTCACATTCGTTCCATCAAACCTACCATATAATTACAATAAAAACAATTGTATTTTCTCTCTCTTTTCAATTAAATAAATTCTTTTTATAACTTTATCATTATTTTTTCTCTTCAATCCACTCACAACCACTTTCAATTCAAAATATATTAAAAAATTACAAAGAGTCAACAATAAGAACCGACAGGATTAAATAACATTCTTTATAACAGTAATATTTTTTCTTTCCTCCGTTCACAACCAGGAAAATGAATGCTCTAACCTTCATAACATTAACAAGAAAATGATTATAGCCTGTTTATTTATTTATTTATGTATAACAATTTTACTTCAATCATTCACTCAAATTAATCGGAAAATCAAACCGCTTCCAACGAATATACAGCTAGCTATCCATTAACAAAAGGAGTAAACAACTCACCAACAATTTCATAAAAAAAAAAAAAAAAAAAAAAAAACTAAAATCTCAATTAATATAACAGAATGAATCAAAACAGAGGAGAATTGGACATTGATGATTTAAAGAAGAAATTAACATGCCTGAAAACATGCAAACGCCGTTAAAAGGCGGAGCTTGAAAGAAGAAGTCTTCTTCATCGTTTCGCCGTTAGCGTTAATTTGTGGAGTTTTGGTGACGTTGGGGTGTGTGAGAGAAGAATTTATCGCACTGAATTTAAGTTGAAAGTATTATGACTTCACTCGAGTTGGATTATTTAAAGAGTAAACCGGTAAATTCGTCCCTGAGGTCTGACTCAAATTGCTAGATCAGTCCAAAATCAAGTTTTATTGCTAAAACAGTCACTGAGCCTAGTTTCTGTTGCTATTTCAGTCCAATAAATTAACACCGTTAGAACCTCAGTTAATGAATAGGTAAAAGTAAAACTGCTAAATTCGTCCCTGAGGTTTGATTCAAGTTGCTAGATCAGTCCAAAATCAAGTTTTTGAATTTGTTAATTATAAACTTATTTAGGTATATAATTTTTCTAGACTTGCATTAATTTTTTGAATTTGTTAATTATAAACTTATTTAGATTATAAACTTATTTAGGTATATAATTTGTTAATTATAACTCAATACTATTTAGATTAAGTGTGATCTTATTTAGATACTTACGTATATAACTACTAAATATTTACAAAGTTATAACAATAATAATACCCAAATACAGTTTAAGGCGGGTCCAGTTATATTTATGTTCGTTGAATAAATCATTAATATCACAAGAGAAAAAAAATGGTAAACGACAGGTTCTTAATGCATCAATACTTGTACCAAATGCATTATATATTTTCTTAAATGTCTTAAAATTTAAGATAAATTACAAGTCTACCCTAAATGTATAATTTAAATTTGTGTTTAGTTATAAAAATATAAACAGAATGTAGCTCTTTTGGAGAGCGCAATTTTATTTGACCTGTCTTAAACACTGGTTTGACACGACATGTTGTCTGACCTCACCTGAATGATAATATTATTAAATACGAAACCACTTAATTAAGTAGAAAAAATGAATAAAAGAACTTTATAATACAAATATTAAATTAAAATAATTGATAAATATTAAACATTAAATATTACGATTTAAATAAAAATAAATAAAAATTATGTTAATTTCTTAATATTTAAATTTACATATAATGTTTGTATTTTTCATAACTAAATATTGTTTAAATTAACTGTTGTCTTATTTAAATCCTTAAATAAATACTAAATATTTACATGGTAACAACAACAACAATAACAACATCAAAATAAAATCAGTATTTAAGGCTGGGCATGTTAAATTGCGCTCTTCAAAAAAGCTACATTTATATTTTTAAAACTAATTTTATTTAAATTAAGTATTATCTAATTTAAATACTTAAGTATATAATTAGTAAACATTTAATGATAATAATAATAATAATCAAAATAACTAACAAATAATTTTTCTAGACTTGCAAATTAGATACCTAAATAAGTTTATAATCTAAATAAGTTTATAATTAACAAATTCAAAAAATTAATGCAAGTCTAGAAAAATTATATACCTAAATAAGTTTATAATTAACAAATTCAAAAAACTTGATTTTGGACTGATCTAGCAATTTGAATCAAACCTCAGGGATGAATTTAGCAGTTTTACCCATTCATTAACAGAGGTTCTAACGGTGTTAATTTATTGGACTGAAATAGCAACAGAAACTAGGCTCAGGGACTGTTTTAGCAACAAAACTTGATTTTGGACTGATCTAGCAATTTGAGTCAAACCTCAGGGACGAATTTAGCAGTTTACTCTTATTTAAATAGGTTTTATCATTTGGATAGTGAGGGGTGTTTATGTCATTTAATTACAAGGTGCCAGGTGGTCCTTCACGGGATGTAGAGGCGGAACTACGGCTCAACTTTTTATCGGTGGTATAATTTTTTTTTCGTTTTTTATACCAATGATACCTCTGAACAACTGTGAGGACACCCCTAAAAAAAGTCTGTAAGCCCAAATCAATTGAAAATAATAAGCCCAAATCCCAATTACCCAATATGTTAGCCCAAATCAATTGAAAATTGTAAATAATAAGCCCAATTGCCCAATATGTTATCCCAAAATAATAAAAGATTGTAAATAATTGTCCAATTGCCCTGAAGGTTTAATGCACGGCACGGCACAACTACGAGAATACCAATCAATTGAAAATAATAAGCCCAAATCCCAATTGCCCATTTCATCACACTAGAAGCGATGATGATAAATTTGCAAACTTGAATGGAATAAGTGATCTTGCGCGTGTTATGATTGAAACGGGAACACATAGTTCTTGTCAATCAGTTTATCGGGTAGTGAAGCTAGCTTTGCTTTTACCGGTTGCAATCGCAACCGTTGAAATATGTTTTTTGAAATTGAAGCTTGTCAAGATGGATTTACGCAATCTAATGGGCCCGGAATTTTTGAACAATGCTTTGGTTTGTGCAGTCGAAAATGAATTTTACTTGAAGTAAAAGACGACGATGTGATGGAACGATTTCAAGCTATGAAAAAAAGAAGAGGACAAATCTATTAGGTATTTGTTTTACTTTATTTATTTATTTATTGTCGTTTTTTTTAATATTGTATGATTGCATGGTGAAAAAAAAATTTAGGATACCTCTGAGTTAATGTTCTAGTTCCGCCACTGACGGGATGTGAAATTACAAAACCATTAGAACATCTGTAGTAGGGGTTTGGGGGCGTTTTTTACCAAAAAAAAAAAGCTCTAAAACCCCCTAGACCCCCCCCCCCCCGGGTGTTTTTTCAAAAAAAAAAAAAAAACCTCTAGAGCGTTCTTTTTTCCACGCCTTTCGTTCAATTCTTTAGCCAATGATTGATATTCTTCTTTTTGTTTGGCCATTATCATTTTTTTGATGGTTTTTTTTATTTAATTCTATTACACCCTTTAACACAATGCACACATCCCTATTACATCCATTTTAGAAAAAAACGCTCCATAATGCCCCATTGCTAACTAGACTACCACATGGCGCAAAACGCCCAAGGGTGGGGGCATTATTTGTGTCTTCCACTACACATGGTCTTACGTAGGGTGAGCAGAAACTGAAATAATCAAACCGTAACCAAAATAATCGAAAAATCCAAGTCGAAACAAATACTGACGGTTCGGTTTTCGGATTTTTAATAACTGAAAATTTCGGTTCGGTTTTCGGATAACCATTTTAATAACTGAACCGATAAGTTATAATAGTAGGCCAAATCCATACATTTTTATGTTTAAGTTTAAGTTTTTTAAGTGCTTAACCCATGCTACTAAGAATTATTAATTTTATTCTTGATTGTTAAATATTTATGATAATAACATTAATATGTTTATTTATCATTAAAATGATTTATCCATTATTTACAAGAAATAACAAAATTTAACATAAAAATTAAAAGATTTACAAAGTATTATAAAAGAACACGTCTTAATAAAAACTTTGGAGAAATATTTAGGCCTGTAAACGAACCAAACGTTCATGAACTGTTCATGAACTTGTTCGGCGGGAAGTTCGTTTATGTTCATTTATTTAATAAACGAACGAACACGAACAAAAAAATTTGTTCGTTTAATTAAATGAACGAACATGAACACACCTTGTGTTCGTTCATTTATGTTCATGAACGTTCGTTTATGTTCGTTCATTTATGTTCATGAACGTTCGTTTAAATTTTAGAAATACTTAAATAGTTAGATTTATATAAATATTTTAGTATATTTATGAACTCTAATTTAGATGTGTTTTCGGATGAATTGTAATATACTAGACTTGTTTGTTCAATCATGTTAATTTTTGTTTGTTTATGTTTGTTCAAATATGTTCAGTTAAATTTTTTTTGTATGTTCGTTTGTGTTCGTTAATGTTTGTGAACTGTTCGTTTAGGCTTTAAACGAACGAACATGAATGAACACGAACATGCCCGATTTCTTAATGAACGAACACAAACAAAAAAATGTGTTCGATTATATGTTCGTGTTCGGTTAAAGTTAAATGAACGAACACGAACATGCCTATGTGCGTGTTCGTTCGGTTCGTTTACAGGCCTAGAAATATTAAAATAGATTAGAAGGTTAGGATTATGTGAACAATATTAATTAAAAAGACTAAGGTAGTGTTTGGTATGCAGGAATGAGAGGTGGGATGGAATGAACTATTACGAGGGAATAAAAAAAAGTGTGTTTGGTTGGTCAACGTAATGGAATCACGCACTACATAAGTCATTTCATTCCCTCAAATTCATTCCATCCACTCCCTCTGTTTTTTTTTTCCATTCCATTCCCTCTCTCAGCCTACGTCACAAACACCGCCCATCACATCGTCCATCTACCACCACCACCTGCCGTCGTCACCACCCGCCACCAACTTCCGCCAACCACCACCACCGTCCTCAGCCGCCCGCCGCCACCGCCATCGACTACCACCGCTGCCACCCGCCATCGCAAACCACCGCCACCCCGACCACTACCGCCACCTTCTGTCGACCACCACCACCATCCTCCGCTGCCACCAACCGCTACCGTCACCACCACCACCCATCAGCGTCGCCGCCCCCCACCCCCCGTCGCCACCACCATCGACCACCATCGCCGCCACCCGCCACCCCGACCACTACCGCCACCCTCCGCCGGCCACCACCACCACCCTCCGCGGCCGCCTCCTGCTATCGTCGACCACCACCACCCACCGTCGTCGTCGCCACCACCATCGATCACCGTCGCCGCCGCCTGCAACCACCGAACACCGCCACCCTCCGCTGACCACCACCACCATCCTCCGCGCCCACCACCCGCTACTGTTGACCACCACCGCCCATCGTCACCGCCACCACCATTGCTCCCACTTGCCACCACACACCACCGCCAACCCCGACCATCGCCGCCGCCACCGCTAACACCCGTCACCCACCGACCACCGCCACCGACCACCGCTACCACGGACCACCGCCACCACTGACCACCGCCACCCATCACTGCCACCGCCACTAGCCGCCACCGATCACCGCCACCACCCATCGCCGATTTAATCCATTCCTCTTTTCTTACCTACCAAACAACACAAGGTAATGATTTATTCCTTTCCTGCATGGTAACCAAACAAGACTATGGAATGGAATGATCCATTTCATTTCTTTGTCCATTCCATTACCTCGTCCAATCCATTCCCTCATGTATTCCATTACGCCATACCAAACAGACCCTAAATATATTAACTTAAATGTAAACGTTTAAGAAAGATTCTTACGAAATTTGTTTCAAAAACCGAAAAACCGAACCGAACCGCTGCTAAACCCGAAATAACCGAAACTTAACGGTTTTCAAAAACCGAAAACCGAACTTTCGGTTATGGTTTCGGTTTTACCCAAAAACCGAACCGAAACATGCACACCCCTACCATTAGGTGTGGGTTTTTTTTTAAACTGAATCCAATCCAAATAAAACTATCCCAAATCATATCATATGGTGTTACCCAATTAACCCGAACCCGAACAAAATGGAACCCAGAACCTGAAAATAACATTCGGGTCGGGAATTGGGTTAAAAAGATGTTAATCGGGTTACCCCGATTTTACTTTAAAAATGTATAATATATTTATACATACATATTTATTAGGAAAGTCTGGATTTCCCCCCGTATGTTTTGTTTTTGTTGTGAATATGATGGTTTGTTTTGTTGTTTCGTTAGTTGTTTGAGTGACTAAAAAGGCTTGGTTGATACAATTTCATGTTTTCTTTTTAGTTTATACGATTATTTGATACAATATGATTTTGTGCTTATTTTATTTGACATTTTTGTAGTTAATATATGTGTTTAATACATGGGTTTGAATGAAAATATCATATTGGGAGTGCTTTTATTTAAAATTTTGTGTTTTTTTATTTAATAATAATCATGTTAAGTTAAATGATAACGTATGCTTTGCAATTTGTACTTAGAAACGTATATACCAATTAACCTGACCTGAATAACCTGAAAAGGATTACCCCGAATCTCATTTTGGTCGGTTTATGGGTGTCACACCCCAACCAATGACGGAATCATCGGAGTGGAACGAAGAAAGATTGCTCATCACACATAACACTATTTGTGACAATAATTAAATCAAAACCATTTTCATTTCGTACTTTAAATTGTCAAACATTACATGGAAATTCAAATAACAACATGTTCAATACATGAGAATAACATAACAACAAGAACAAAATTGATACAACATATTAAACCTAAGGCGTCTATATGTGTATCTAAGCATCATCGCTACTTCAATTTCATAACATCGTGATGTATACAAAATGCAAAATATAAATTACATCAAATGTGGCATAAAACTAACCTTTTTTTAGTACTAATGTTGGAAAAAGTGTGTTTTTGTCTTCCTTTTGTATTTTCAGGGTTAAAAGAGCTTAAATAGACAAAAGAAGCAAAAATGCAGCTAAATCTAACAATAATACAAGAAAAGGAATAAACGTGGCATGCCCGACCCCTCGACAGCATCTCCCCAAACAAAAACAAGAGAACAGAAGGCTGAACGTGCCCCGTGCTCACTGAGCACCGGGGCGTGCCCAAGTGTCTGCAGAAAAGACAAAGTTGTAGAATCTTCTATCACCCACCACGGGGGCATGCCCAGCAGACACGGGGTCGTGGTCAATGCTAAGATTCGCAGAATCTAGGCAAATCTTGATAGTACAGATACGCTTCTGCACACGGGGTCGTGCCCAGCGGACACGGGGGAGTGGTCAAATAATGCAGACAAACTGCAATTAATGAAGAAAGAGAAGATGGGTGGACACGTGGCCGTGCCCAATGGATACGGGGCCGTGTCCGGGCTTCTGTGCAAGCTATAAATAGGGGTGCTTGGCTCACTTGCAACTCATCCCTCGGCAAACCACCTCTCTCACACTTCACCCACCCACCACCACCATCACAACCCACATCCACCACCATCATCCATCATCCATCATAGAGTGTGTGAGTAGTCTCGGGATCCAAGATTGATCATAAGAGTTCTTGACAATCAAAGGCCATGTTTGCCTAAGTCTCTTACATCACTTGGTGAAGACAAGCATTTAGTGTAATACTTTTTATTTTTAATCTTTTCGCACTTTTTATTTGGTTATGTATTAATGACTTTAATAACTAGTTTCTTATGTTGAAGGTGAATCTTCCTTATCATTTGTCCGTGGTGTCTTGGCATTATTTTACTATCTATATAAAATAAAAGATTTTCACCATTCATATCTCCACGGTCTATATGGAGATATGTTGGCTACCTGGTCGGGGGTTAAGGGAATGGTTTGGTAAGAGTCTTGCCTTGTTCAGTGTATAGATCCTGCAAGGACCTGGGTCAAGTTTAGTATGACCTCATTCAATACCCACTGGTATTGGATGGCAGGGGTCTGAACTCCTTGACCCCCTCATATGTAAACTACTATTAAAACTTTAACCCGGCTATTTAGGATTGTATCCTTGCTGACTCAAACTACTTAGCCGAGGGTAACGTCACCTTCAAAAGAGGGGCCTACCACATTACGCATTAATAACTTAATTAATTATCTTTCAATAATCCAACCCTTTAGGATTGTATCCTTGCTGACTTAAACTACTGGGTTGAGGGTAACGTCACATTTAAAAGAGGGGCCTACTACTATAACTAAGATAATCTATTAAAAAGTGCAAAAGTGCGGAAATAATCAAAGGTTACACTAAAGGCGAGTCGGATCCAAGTGATTCATCTTGTCTATCTGTTTTACTTTTATTTTTATTTTTCAGCATTTTTAGTTTTATTTTCTAGTTTAAAACCTTTTTCTAAAATTTTGATTTGATTAGACGTTGAGGATAAACCGGTACTAAAAGCTATTGTGTCCTTGGACGACCTCAGTATCTTACCAACACTATACTACGCTCACGATGGGTGCATTTGCCCATATGTGTGTTTGGTGTTAGTAAAATATCGTGTTTTATAAATTTAAAACTTGTCTAAAGTGTAAAAAGGGCTAAAAATATACATAAAATATATATACCACCACACACGCATCACATCGTCATCCTCAACTTGTAACATGTTTAAAATAAAATTCAATGCAAAAGCAAAGGCGAGTATACAAGTGTTCAATATATGTATAAGTATAAAAGTTTAAAACAAATCCACATGGCAACTTAAGTTATTCAAGATAATCGTAACATGGCATGCAATAATTCGAGTCAACCCTTTGTTTACGCAATAAAGAATGAATTTTTAACATGACCACAAGACTACGGGCGGTGCGTTACTCCTATCGTGCTATACATGTTAAAGGGAGGCTCGTACGAAGCTAATGACTATGGTATCACATAAGAATCACCCAAGTTTACGTATCAAGTATAACAAGTAGTTTCATGTATAAGGATTGTTTTGTGCATGCATAAAGAATAAAGTTTGAGTGTAGTTTATAATTTAACATGTTACACCCCGAAAGTGGTAAACGAAAAAGGGGGTTCAAGTATACTCACGATTTTGCAAACTTCCACTTGTTAATCCGCGAGAGAGTTGTTGTTGTGGGAGGTTGGAACACCAAGTCCTTCTACACGAAGAAACGAAGGTGTATGAGTATTGGAGGATAACGGGAGATGATGGGTTCGGAATAAAAGAATATGGAAAGTAACATATGAGAAATTAACCATCTAGCTCATAATTGTAACACCTCGCAAATTTCGGGTTTAATAGTAAAACGACACGTGTCATGTAAGACAAAAACGCGTTGGAAACCCGGATTTAATAAAGATGTTTCAGTAGGATTTAAAGTGGCGTCATGTTAAATCGTTACCTCTGAACGACCTCAATTATAAATCCCAAGACCCGATATAATAATTTACACATCTATTACACTCTCAATTCAGAAGTTGGATTCACAATAATGGATGTTGAAAAGCATGATTGATCCCAAGAAGAAAATGAACGGTAAACCGTTGTTTACGGGTCTTGTAAATACGATCATTTGAAACAAAGGATGATGGTAGGGTATGAAACTATTCTAGACACATTATGAAGGGCCCTAAGTGATAATTGATGCCCCAAAGTCAGAAGTTACGGCTGCCCTTTCAAAACTCCAACAAACAAACAATTTTTGTGTCTGATGACTACCTTACGGACCGCAACCATGGGAGCCTTACGGTCCGTAAAGCAACCCCCAGCAACAGAAAATGGGCAGTAGCCTGTTATGTGCAATTGTGACCCCCTTGGCCGGTTTTTCTTGCATATGAAGGACCCTTAGACTTCCCTAGGCTCTAGTAACAAGTGTTGAATGATTGTGGTTGATCATAGACTTTGTTGTCATCAATTCATGGTGCCATGAACACTATAAAACCCACCTAAGTTGCAACTCTTTGATCATTCCATTCTCAATCCAAGTCTGATCAATTGAGGAGCTTTCAAGCTGATTGCAAGGCCTCTCTAATCATCCTTAAACACTTGGTAAGTTGACTAACCTTTCTAAATTAATTATAGCTTAGTATTTTAGCTAAAAGTCAAACCGACGTAACTACGGTTTGACTTCGTAATTAATTAATGATAGCTCAGTCGTATGTCGAATCAAAAGTACCGTTAAGTAGGTAATTATATGGGTATTAAACCCTTATAAAGGCACGTACCGATTCCAGACCTAACTAGGTCGTTTGTCGGGTCAAACGTTGACCGAAAAAGTCAACAGAAATACAAAATATGATTTAATGCACGATTAATGATCCGAGAGGAGTGTAACCTGTTTTAACCTTAATATAACATGGTAATAAGTATAAAAACTTGTCTACGCTTGCCCGACTCGACAAATTTCTGTTTAAACCCGGTTCGGAATCAAAAGGCGCAAAACCTTGACTTTTGCTTTGACTTCAGTTCTGACCCGTTTTAGTTTGATTCGGAAATGCCTTAGTGCTTCATTAGGGTTAGGTTGCATGATAGTATAAGCCTCTGTACTTGTTTCGTTGATTATCCAATTAATATGCAAGTTTCCGTTAATCGCTCATATGTTGACCGTTATGCCCTTTTTATCTTGAAACGTGATTGATGAAAATGTAAAAGTGTAGAAACCTCAAATACTGATATATAGACTTGCATGCAAAGTTTGACATCAGTTCGACTTGTAGATTAAGAGTTATGCTCATTATCGCAAAACTAATGCTTTATGTTAACATAATGGCGTAATTAGCATATAGCCTAGTTAAACATACTTTTTGGTATCAAATCTTTTACCCACTGATATAAAATATTATTTTAGGATTTTTAAAGATTTTTAATAAATTTTAGGCTGAGCATAACTCGTAGTCGCAGGCTTAATTCGGAAATTGTCGGTTTTGCCCTTACGGGCCATAAAATGAGTTTTACTTATCTAAACGACTCCAAACCTTTTGCTACTGATCACATATGTTAAATAAATTATTTTAAGCCTTCTGGAAATATAAAAATATCAGATTTAAGTATCGAACCCGGAAATGGCCTTTAATCGCCATAATTAGCGTTTTTAACGCATAGTATGTCTTAAAATCATATTAGACATACCCGGGTTGATACCTACTGATATATGAAGCAAATTATGATATTTTAACAGTAAGCAAGGGTTGATTAACTCAGACTTCGTTTTTGAGCTTTTCGGCTTATGTGAAATTACCAAAATACCCCTACGGGGCATAGTTTGGTTAAAGATAATAAATCTCACATATATGCTTTAGTCTACTGTTATAACTCATCAAATTGAGTATGTTTGCTGTTTACATCAGACCTGTAACTCAGTTAAACATCTAAGCGCTTTTACAAACTTTAAAATGACCAAACTACCCCTACGGGGCATAGTTTGTGTTTAAATTCATTTCGGGCATAACGAAAGACATACTACTGATGTCACAACATATTTGAAGCATGTTAACTTAGGAAACCTGTTTAGGACTCTTACGGATACCCGTTACGCTTCATGCGCGTTCGTTTCGGTTTATGTAACTAGTTTACATAAATTAGCCGAAACGGGTCAAACCTTATCGGTTTTGTCTCAAAATCCAGAATGTGTATCATATACCCATATTAAGCAAGTCTTCAAACTTGTCGGGTCTAAATCACATTCTATCCGGTCTTCGCTTAATCGTGCGTACGAACCGTATCTTTAACTAATCGGTCTAAACGTAGGCTTAATTAAAGACCCGTTAGGATTCTAATAGGTTATTAAAAACCTCCGTTCCAGATTTAGGAGCTCAGTAAAAGCTATCTGTACTTGCTGATTTGATACGGCTGGGATTGAATTTATATTTAAGCTCAGGTAAATACTTTTAACTTATTTTCCCTATACGGGCTTGGGGTACGGTATATAAAATACCGCTTGGTCGGGACGTTGAATCTTTGATTGAATGTATGATAATGAAAGTATTGAGACGTCTCGTTTAACATTGTTTTGTTTGCTTAAAGCCTTTGGGGGGTTAATGACCGTTGTCCCGGATATCCCTGGCATCATTCTACGGAATGGCCACGACCTCAGCACCCGGCGTAGGCGTACGCCGTCGGTGTCTCATAATTAAATGTGGTGTGTCAATTAATCTTTAACCCGGCTCGATCCGGGCTACTGAACGCATAAGGAACATGTAAATCCCTACAAGTATTATATGTAAATAATTATCCCAAGTTATAAAATATTATTTGTGCCATGTGCATTCAAAACAATCATTTTCTTAAACCCTTTTCAAAATGAGTCAGTTGATTGTATTTACCAGTGTAAACTGACGTATTTTCCAAAAAGGCTAAGTGCAGGTACTAATTGGAATTGGCTGGCTACTCCTAGCATCAATAAAGAGTCTCGCAAGCTTAGATGCCTAAAGTCTGTTGAACCATGTTATTTTATTTGCAATCCGCCTGTGGATCCTTTACTTCCGTTGTAATACTTTGATGTTACACTATTACGGATTGTAATATATTTATCCTTTTGCTTCCGCTGTGCATTTATATATTGTGTTGTTTGACTATGATGTTGCCAACCACGTCACGTTACTCCTCTACCGGGCCCACCGGTAACACGTGGAAATTTGGGGTGTGACAGGTTGGTATCAGAGCCAACATTGAGTGAATTAAACACTATCTTTTTGTGTTTAATCTCAATGACACATTAGCACATTCCTTGACCTTCTGAGTCTAGACTTAACATAGGAATATTCTAAATCCTTATCTGGATTTTCTGCTTCCAAAATTTTTATATATTTGAATACGTCGCCAAGCGAAGAAGCCGTAATAATAATTCTCCACACCAGGAGCCGTGATTTGCTGACCTTCGTACAACGGCTAGGACGAAACATGCAACCAAGGAGAAGGCATTCAGAAATAAAATGAAGAAGAAACTTCTTTTGCTAAAAATCGTTTCCTTAATAGTCCTTATAAGAGCATAATTACCTTTCAGTTCCTTCGAGGACAACACTATTCCTTTCAAATCCCGTCTAGGGCACATCTGTATTTTTAGTGGAATAATTAACTTTAAATTTTCATTCAGACATTCCTTTTATAAGATCTACCTTTATATGAAATGGCAAAAATCTAAAAAGGATGAGACCTAGCCACGCAATATTTTGAGGCAGAGCAAAGATGGTAGTTCCATAATTAGATTCAGATCCATATTTAACACCTCAATTTAGGATTGTTCTGCGTTAAATATTAATAAGAATCTTAAGAGTGAAACCTAGCCTTCGGGTCATTTTAAGGCCGGGCCATGATGGTAAGACCTGTTTAAAAGATTCGAATCTCTGTTAACATCTGTAAATATGTTAACACTCCTGTCAGACGTGATTCATTAAAATCACACACGTCATTCTTATTAATGGATTCTTCAAAAGATTCCTAACCCAATGTAATGATCTCTGAATCATGGGTTTAGATCATCACTTGAGATGATCACATTTTGCCCATACGTGGTAATATAGCGCCTACAGACCCTGTTCATTTCCATATGAACCAAAAGGCAGTGGTAGTGATGACTCCCTGTCAGATAAAGGTAATGAACTAGGTTCAAACCTTCATGCTTTGATTCTCTGAAATCATAGCTTATAATTATAAATGTCCTTGTGACTAGGCCCGTTGTGCCAGCAATACCTTCATGCTTTGATTCTCTGAAATCATGGTTTATAAATTAAACTTGTCTACGCGACTAGGCCATTTGTGCTATTACTAACTTATAAATTAGGATTCATGATAAAAATCCTGAATAAAATAAATATTATTCCTTTCCTGCCAATATAGATATTAAAAGAGAATCTTAAAAGGTGACCTAGCTTGAATATCATTGAAGACCTAGCTAAGATGGTAAAACCTGTCTAAAAAGAGATTCAGATTCTTGTTAACACCTGAAAATGTGTTAACACTCCCGACAACCGTGATGCGATAAAATCACACTTGTCATCCTTATATTAGGAATTTCCAAATCCCTTAGTTAGCGTAAGTGATCAATAGGAATCATGGCTAGTAAACGTCGAACATGATGTAAGCATCAAAAACATCCATTTGGGATATATACCTACGGGCAAAGGTGTATACATGAAAAGATAGTTTTATTTCATAAATTCTTGTCAAAACGATGAACTATGAAATTTTCCGACCCAAAGGAATCATCGTTTATGTTTTAGATTTTTCCCTAAGTGACAAGGCCCTGTGCTATCAAGAGTCCTTGGGAACAAGCTCTTGTGCTATATAAAATGTCAGTACGACATTGACAGTCGTGATTTTATGTCCCCTGTCTAATAAATATGAAGGATTATATTATGTTTACACGCCAAAGATTGTTTATTTAAAAACCTAGGCAAAACATAATCAAACAATTTAAATACTATCTATTTGCCTATATGGTTTATTTGTACCATGGCTATTTAATCATCAAATTCGACAATTCACTATAATTAAGCCAATTATTACTACTTGGTTTGTAGCCTTCAAAGCTTCACCATGGCTGACTCCTCAGAAGCCCAAAATCGTTCAGTTGATCAGAGTGATGAAGTAAGACTGAACTTAACAAGAACCGAGTTACAGGCTATGTTAAATACGGCCATAAATAACGTTGTGGATCGCGTGCTGAGGGATCACAAACGAAAGGGCAATGATATCCCAATTCAAGGTTGTAAAAGGGGTAAGACCGGTTCAAACTATATTCAGTCCAAGCCAAAGGAGGCTAAACCCGAATGTAAGAATTGCGGGAAAAAGAGGCACTTCAGTAAATGTATATATGAACGGATCATGGGATGTGCCATCTGTAAAGAGATAAATCACAAGACCCATGAATGCAAGGAATTGCAGGGCAAACAGCAGTCAAGTGAAAAGACCAGATGCAAAACCTGTAGGAAGTACCACCTCGGGAAATGCAGATATGAATCTCAGCCTCTACCCTGTGGAATCTGTAAGTCCAAGGAGCATAAGACCTTGAATTGCAAGAGGTTGGGAGATGCGACCTGTCATGGTTGTGGCGAAAAAGGGCACATTAAGACCCGCTGCCCAAAGAAGGCGACTAGAGGGAAACGCACCTTGGAGTCACGAGCAAGGCCTTGTGGGATTTGTAGTAAGGAAGGGCACAAGACTTTGGAGTGCCAAGACATAAAGGACGCAACCTGCTATGGTTGCAATGAAATAGGGCACATAAAAACTAATTGCCCTAATAGGACCAAGAAGCCCGGAGAGGCTAAAAAGACCAAAGCTGGAAACTCTCAAAAGGATGTTCAAGAGACTGTTCAGGATAACAATGTCATAACAGGTACTTTCTTTACCAATAACGCTCATGATAGAGTATTAATTAATTCAGGTTCAGATAAGTCTCTAGAAGACAATAGATATAGTAAATCATAAAATCTGCCTGTTAAAGCTCTAAGCGTTATATATGAAGTAAAATTGACCGATAATACCTCCGAGACTACTGCAGCAATATTAAATGGATATTTAATATCCATTAGGAATTACTCTTCTCCGCTGTCCTTGTTGCGTTAATAAGAGGACTTTATATAGCAATAGGAAAGGTTTGGTTGCCTTCAAAATCAAGCCATATTGTGAGTGTTAAGAAGCAATTAATTATTAAGACTCCGTATGAGACCACTCTCATAATTACACGTATTCGTACGAGTAATTAATATTAAACATAAAAAAAATGGTGGAACTGGCCGTCCCCGGAATCGAACCTGGGTCTAGGCCGGCCGCACCCTTTCGCGCGCCTAGCCAACTGAGCTAGGTGCCTAGTTTGTGAAAATCTCCATTCTAATTTAATATAAGCACTTGTACTATAAACTTCCTTATCATTTATCAATGATAATTGCTGCTAAGTGCCCTGTTTTTTTTTAATACAGGCAATAATAAATCTTCATGAACCATAAACTTAGCAAAATTTTTATTATACCCACAAAGTATAATTACCAAGGAAACCTTAGTAACCGATTCTTCTCGTATCGGCAAGGAATCCTTCCGAAAATCTAAGAGCACTCTTTCTTTGCATAGAGTACGACAACATATGTTATTTTAATTATTTTCTCATTGTTTTCTATCGCCTGCGAATGCCAAACTATGTTTGATTAAAGTGTCATATGAGGATTGGCGTATCCTAGTGTGTCCCATAGATTATTTCCATGTCTGATCAGCATGGAGGTTTAATACATGGAACCCCTAAGATATCCCAATGATCATATTGTACTAAAGTCGACTAGTAATATTCAAGGAAGATATCCAAAAATGGAAATTTTTTTTTTCCAAGTAAATGTTCCCGAGTAAGGAATTCGAGGACTTATAACATAAAGGTGTCACTCATTTGACACGGACAATGATGGATGAACTGGAGCCTGAGATATGGAAAATCTCTGTAGCCTCCTTGTAGCTCAATTATCTTCTCAAGGTTGTCCCTGCTTACCTCCTGGAAGGCAGGTAGAATTACGAGTGGTCGCCCGCCGTGGGCAGGAGTACTGTGAAAATTCCATATTAATTATGGAATAAACGAAATCTTGGGTAAGTAGGTTTTAAGACATAAGCTCATATAGCCAGACACAATATTCTAAGGGTGTTATATTATTAAATAAGAAAGACGGTTCATATTGCTTATACATGCATGCCGCAACCCTAATTAGACAACGATTAAGAATTTGCCATCAGCTAACCAGGATCGTCGAATTGTTCGACTAACGACAAGGATTAGCTATTCCTTAATATTAGTTAAGTACTGGTTGGAATAACCATCTCACCTTAAGATAAACTTCTCTATAATATTTGATATATAGGTATCAAGGCTACTCCCTTGAAAACCTTGTATAGATGGAATGATAAACGTTCATTGATAGGACAATAGTTGGTAAGTCCAAACATTAAGATCTGAAAATTTCATTATAGACAATCAACAAGATCACGCAAATTCATAATCATCAGTAAGATGCCAGTATTCGGCAGAAAATTAAGGATTATGAAAATAGCAAACCTCCTAAATTCTTATTAAAGAATAAGATTCAACAATAGATATCACCCTGGAAAAGAGTGATGCGTTTTGGTAAGAAAGGCAAGATAAGCCCGAGATACATAGGGCCTTTCGAGGTTATCGAACGTGTCGGTTCAGTTGCCTATAAGCTAAACTTACCTGAAGAGCCCAGTGGAATTCACAATGTGTTCCACATCTGCAATCTGAAGAAGTGTTTCGCTGATGAATCACTGGTTATACCACATACAGATGTGCAGATAGACAAGAGCTTGAAATTTGTTGAAAAACCTTTGTCGATTGAAGATCGACAGGTAAGAAAGCTCCGAAGAAAGCATATACCTTTTGTAAAGGTCAAATGGAATGCACGTAGAGGTCCCGAATATACGTGGGAATTAGAATCCACCATGAAAGAAAAATACCCTTATTTGTTTCAGTAAATCTCGGGTCGAGATTTATTTTAAGGGGGTGAGGATGTAACACCTCGCAAATTTCGGGTTTAATAGTAAAACGACACGTGTCATGTAAGACAAAAACGCGTTGGAAACCCGGATTTAATAAAGATGTTTCGGTAGGATTTAAAGTGGCGTCATGTTAAATCGTTACCTCTGAACGACCTCAATTATAAATCCCAAGACCCGATATAATAATTTACACATCTATTACACTCTCAATTCAGAAGTTGGATTCACAATAATGGATGTTGAAAAGCATGATTGATCCCAAGAAGAAAATGAACGGTAAACCGTTGTTTACGGGTCTTGTAAATACGATCATTTGAAACAAAGGATGATGGTAGGGTATGAAACTATTCTAGACACATTATGAAGGGCCCTAAGTGATAATTGATGCCCCAAAGTCAGAAGTTACGGCTGCCCTTTCAAAACTCCAACAAACAAACAATTTTTGTGTCTGATGACTACCTTACGGACCACAACCATGGGAGCCTTACGGTCCGTAAAGCAACCCCCAGCAACAGAAAATGGGCAGTAGCCTGTTATGTGCAATTGTGACCCCCTTGGCCGGTTTTTCTTGCATATGAAGGACCCTTAGACTTCCCTAGGCTCTAGTAACAAGTGTTGAATGATTGTGGTTGATCATAGACTTTGTTGTCATCAATTCATGGTGCCATGAACACTATAAAACCCACCTAAGTTGCAACTCTTTGATCATTCCATTCTCAATCCAAGTCTGATCAATTGAGGAGCTTTCAAGCTGATTGCAAGGCCTCTCTAATCATCCTTAAACACTTGGTAAGTTGACTAACCTTTCTAAATTAATTATAGCTTAGTATTTTAGCTAAAAGTCAAACCGACGTAACTACGGTTTGACTTCGTAATTAATTAATGATAGCTCAGTCGTATGTCGAATCAAAAGTACCGTTAAGTAGGTAATTATATGGGTATTAAACCCTTATAAAGGCACGTACCGATTCCAGACCTAACTAGGTCGTTTGTCGGGTCAAACGTTGACCGAAAAAGTCAACAGAAATACAAAATATGATTTAATGCACGATTAATGATCCGAGAGGAGTGTAACCTGTTTTAACCTTAATATAACATGGTAATAAGTATAAAAACTTGTCTACGCTTGCCCGACTCGACAAATTTCTGTTTAAACCCGGTTCGGAATCAAAAGGCGCAAAACCTTGACTTTTGCTTTGACTTCAGTTCTGACCCGTTTTAGTTTGATTCGGAAATGCCTTAGTGCTTCATTAGGGTTAGGTTGCATGATAGTATAAGCCTCTGTACTTGTTTCGTTGATTATCCAATTAATATGCAAGTTTCCGTTAATCGCTCATATGTTGACCGTTATGCCCTTTTTATCTTGAAACGTGATTGATGAAAATGTAAAAGTGTAGAAACCTCAAATACTGATATATAGACTTGCATGCAAAGTTTGACATCAGTTCGACTTGTAGATTAAGAGTTATGCTCATTATCGCAAAACTAATGCTTTATGTTAACATAATGGCGTAATTAGCATATAGCCTAGTTAAACATACTTTTTGGTATCAAATCTTTTACCCACTGATATAAAATATTATTTTAGGATTTTTAAAGATTTTTAATAAATTTTAGGCTGAGCATAACTCGTAGTCGCAGGCTTAATTCGGAAATTGTCGGTTTTGCCCTTACGGGCCATAAAATGAGTTTTACTTATCTAAACGACTCCAAACCTTTTGCTACTGATCACATATGTTAAATAAATTATTTTAAGCCTTCTGGAAATATAAAAATATCAGATTTAAGTATCGAACCCGGAAATGGCCTTTAATCGCCATAATTAGCGTTTTTAACGCATAGTATGTCTTAAAATCATATTAGACATACCCGGGTTGATACCTACTGATATATGAAGCAAATTATGATATTTTAACAGTAAGCAAGGGTTGATTAACTCAGACTTCGTTTTTGAGCTTTTCGGCTTATGTGAAATTACCAAAATACCCCTACGGGGCATAGTTTGGTTAAAGATAATAAATCTCACATATATGCTTTAGTCTACTGTTATAACTCATCAAATTGAGTATGTTTGCTGTTTACATCAGACCTGTAACTCAGTTAAACATCTAAGCGCTTTTACAAACTTTAAAATGACCAAACTACCCCTACGGGGCATAGTTTGTGTTTAAATTCATTTCGGGCATAACGAAAGACATACTACTGATGTCACAACATATTTGAAGCATGTTAACTTAGGAAACCTGTTTAGGACTCTTACGGATACCCGTTACGCTTCATGCGCGTTCGTTTCGGTTTATGTAACTAGTTTACATAAATTAGCCGAAACGGGTCAAACCTTATCGGTTTTGTCTCAAAATCCAGAATGTGTATCATATACCCATATTAAGCAAGTCTTCAAACTTGTCGGGTCTAAATCACATTCTATCCGGTCTTCGCTTAATCGTGCGTACGAACCGTATCTTTAACTAATCGGTCTAAACGTAGGCTTAATTAAAGACCCGTTAGGATTCTAATAGGTTATTAAAAACCTCCGTTCCAGATTTAGGAGCTCAGTAAAAGCTATCTGTACTTGCTGATTTGATACGGCTGGGATTGAATTTATATTTAAGCTCAGGTAAATACTTTTAACTTATTTTCCCTATACGGGCTTGGGGTACGGTATATAAAATACCGCTTGGTCGGGACGTTGAATCTTTGATTGAATGTATGATAATGAAAGTATTGAGACGTCTCGTTTAACATTGTTTTGTTTGCTTAAAGCCTTTGGGGGGTTAATGACCGTTGTCCCGGATATCCCTGGCATCATTCTACGGAATGGCCACGACCTCAGCACCCGGCGTAGGCGTACGCCGTCGGTGTCTCATAATTAAATGTGGTGTGTCAATTAATCTTTAACCCGGCTCGATCCGGGCTACTGAACGCATAAGGAACATGTAAATCCCTACAAGTATTATATGTAAATAATTATCCCAAGTTATAAAATATTATTTGTGCCATGTGCATTCAAAACAATCATTTTCTTAAACCCTTTTCAAAATGAGTCAGTTGATTGTATTTACCAGTGTAAACTGACGTATTTTCCAAAAAGGCTAAGTGCAGGTACTAATTGGAATTGGCTGGCTACTCCTAGCATCAATAAAGAGTCTCGCAAGCTTAGATGCCTAAAGTCTGTTGAACCATGTTATTTTATTTGCAATCCGCCTGTGGATCCTTTACTTCCGTTGTAATACTTTGATGTTACACTATTACGGATTGTAATATATTTATCCTTTTGCTTCCGCTGTGCATTTATATATTGTGTTGTTTGACTATGATGTTGCCAACCACGTCACGTTACTCCTCTACCGGGCCCACCGGTAACACGTGGAAATTTGGGGTGTGACAATAATACTCATCTTTGACACTATGAAACCCATAGGGGTTTGAATGTTTTCATGGGTTAAAGTACCCATTAGAATCGTGACGGGTATTATGTTCTTAGGTAGTGTAACCTACTATTTTGACAAAGAACCATTAGGTTATCATCAAAAGTTTGGTAATTATAAGTATTATATATCTTATATAGTTTATATTATAAGTTATTAGTCCAAGATTATCAAAAGGATGTCATAGAAGTCATGTAAGAGGTAGGAAGATAAATCTTCCATTTAGGAACCTCTTGTGTTTCACCAATGCACAAGTTGTCATAGACAACAAGGATGGTCATGTATACATACAATAAGGAATGAAATAACTACAAGCTAACTAAGAAAACATCAAGTGATGTGTGGATTTTCAAGTAGGATAGCCCAAGCTAACCTCATAATCACACAAACTTCAAGCTCTAAGCTTGTTCATCACTTGTGGGTAAAAAAACCCTATCAAAACAGAATGTTTATGAGGATTAAACCTCTGGATTTACATGTCACAACCTTGTTTTTAAGCCCAACTAACCATAGACTTGATTATGAGCATAAGGGCATAGGAATGTGTTGAGAAATCTCAATTTAAAGTGAGTTAAACAAGTGTTTATACAAAATCATAAAGTTTATTGCACTTTGGAGCCTTATATGGTGATGTTCCAGCCTTGGTTTTCCATGGAAAACCTGTGGAAAGCATACCTAAGGTTGTTCCATGTGATTAGAAAGAAGAATCATTGAAAAAGATGAAGAAATGAGGAAGTTATGCTCACTTTTGTGAGTTGATATGTTTCTGCCTTTGCTATTGAATCCAACTACGTTTTTGAGTGATTGAGAGTGAGTTTAGAGTGTCTGCAAAGTGAAAAATGCTTAGAGGAGTGTTGGTTTTTATAGGGAATGAATTAGGGTTGGGTTGGTGAGCATTTATTGAAGAAAACACAACAAACAAACACAAAACCCGCCAATGGTTGAAGCTAGTCGAGTCTGCTCCGGATTAGGCGCCTTCGCGGGCAGCGAAGCACATGGGAGGCCGGGTCGCGGCCGGTGAGAGATCTGCTTTGTGATTTTGTTTGATTTTTGACATGTTTGACCCTTGTAGTTTCCATATATTGATGTTTTAAGGGTATTTTTAGGGTGAATTATGACATACAAGCATATTATAAGGTTGTTAAGCATATATAACATAAAAACAAGTATAATGAAGTATGAGTTAGCATATGAATGTCGTAAATAAGTATCATATGTATCCAATTGATGTATTATTCACATGTTTCACGTATCTGCAAGTATATTACACATTTTCAAGAATTACGAATAATGTATCAAATGTTTTCACGAATTTAAACATATGAACATGTATGAAGTAGGTATAACATGAATTTAAAGAAATACGAATTTTATTTATGATCCAAGTCTCAGATTTTACAACGATTACAACGAAAAGACGATTACAAGAACACAAGACTTCCAAAATTAGAAATACAAACAAGACTTTCTAATTACGGAAAGTACGAAGAAGCAGGGCGTTACAGTCTCCCCTCCTTTAGGTAATTTCATCCCGAAATTTAGGAAGAAGTAACGAAAAGTTGCGGATACTTAGTCTTCATATCACTCTCGAGTTCCCAAGTAAACTCAGCGCCACGTTTTCCTTCCCATCGAACCTTAACGATAGGAATTCGACTGCGCCTCAATTGCTTGACACCTCGGTCCATGATCTCGACAGGTTTCTCCACAAAGTGCAGTGTTTCGTTGATTTGAAGATCTTCGAGTGGAACTTGAAGTCCTTCATCAGCTAGGCACTTCTTTAAGTTTGAAATGTGGAAGACAGGATGAACGTTGTTGAGTTTTCAGGTAGGTCCAGTCTATACGTAACCTTGCCAATCCTTTCGAGAATCTTGAAAGGACCAACGTAGCGAGGTGCAATTTTTCCTTTCTTACCAAATCAAACTACACCCTTCCAAGGGGACACCTTGAGAAGTACAAAGTCACCTATCTTGAATTCCAAAGGCTTGCGACACTTGTCGGCGTAACTCTTTTGTCGGCTCCTGGCTTTTAGTTAGTTGTCTCAAACTTGTAAAATCTTGTCCGTTGTCTCTTGTATAACCTCGGGACCAGTGATTTGAGCTTCACCAATCTCGTGCCAACAAATAGGCGAACGACACTTGCGACCATACAATGATTCGAAGGGTGCCATTTGAATACTCGCGTGATAACTATTGTTGTACGAGAATTCGATCAAAGACAAGTGTGAGTCCCAGTTGCCACCAAAATCAATTACGCATGAACGAAGCATATCCTCTAAGCTTTGGATAGTACGCTCGGTTTGACCGTCTGACTTAGGATGGAAAGCGGTGCTAAGGTTTAGAACAGTACCCATAGCAGATTGAAAGGTTTACCAAAGACGAGACGTAAAGCGACCATCACGATCAGAAATGATGTCAATGGGGATACCATGACGACAAATGATCTCATCAGTGTAGATTCTAGCCAATTTCTTGATTTTGAAATCTTAACGAATGGGGAGAAAATGAGATGATTTGGTTAGTCGATCAATGATCACCTAAATACTGTCATGACCAAAAGAAGTACGAGAGAGTTTAGTGATGAAGTCCATTGCAATACTCTCTAATTTCCAGGCAGGAATTTCTAGTTGTTTGAGCAAGCCAGAGGGACGTTGGTGTAACACCCCGTGTTTCGAAAGTCAAACAAGTCAAGATTGAAGTCAAAGGAAGAAAAGATTGCTAATTGCGATATGTCACTCCTTGCTCAAATCCTGTTCTGACTTCTTTGACTTGTAGATAGTCCATTTTACTATGTTACGTTAGTTATATTATGTGAAGTATTTGTTAATAATCGAGGTTTAATCGATATTCATCGCATGTTTATCGCTTTATCGCTATCGCACTCGCAACTCGAATTATGCGTTCTGGATATGGTTTTACGTGTGTGTGCCTTTTGTGTGATACTTGTGCATGTTTATTTATGTTTATGTGGTGGTAATCAATTGAAACACAATCACAACGCTATCGCAATCGAATCACAGACGCTAAACGCAAGCTAATTATGATGATTGTATGTTAGATATAGTAGTTGGGATTAAAAGTAATATAAAAGGGAAATTCTATCGCATCGCTCGCCTAACAAATCGCAAAACTCAATGCTCGAAACGAAACGTCACAACTCAACTCATCGGAGCCACTCGATCGAGTGATAACTCGATCGGATGGCCATCCGATCGGATTGCCATCCGACCGGATTGCCACCCGATCGGACAGCCACCCGATCGGTGACCCACCCTATCCAATGCACTTTCCCTTTTGGGAAACCCTATAAATACCCTTCATATGTCACATCACTTGATGTGACAGCTCTCACTCGACTCAACTCGCTCCAGCCACTCTTTCTCTCGATTTCTCGTGATTCTTGTAAGTTTTCAACCTAAATCTTGTACTTTCTTGATCTAGACGCACTCCTACACCTTTATATCTTTTGAATCTTAACTTTTAACCATGAAATCACTAGATTTGAGGTGTTCTAGGATGATGTCATCATGGTGTTCATATGAACTTCATGTTTTGGCTTCAATCCACCAAGAACAACTTAGATCTGGATGATTTCCACATAAATTAACAAAGATCTTACATAGATCTGAACATATTCATGGTGAAAAGGATTGGAAGATGGTTTTAAAGCTTTCTTTCAACTCTTTTACACTCAATGCACTCAAAACCGATAGAATCGGAGCTTGTTCTGATCTTCTACTCATTTTTAGTAGTGTGTTAGTTCCAGATCTGAATTCTATCCGAGAGACTACAGATTTCGGGTTAAGCATGAACCACCGGATCGAACCACGGACTGACCGGACTAGGGTGATTCCTGTCCGATCGGATCACTTGGGGCTTGACGAGGTTTTGTTGCTTAGCACGTATCACATCGTCTCGATCAAACTATAAACTATCAAAAACAACCAAGTGTCAAGACGGTCAGGCCATCAGAATGGATTGCCATTCGATCGGACAGCCACCCGATCGGCTTGCATCTTGGTCCCATACTTAAAACTTTGTTCAATTTTAGAAGAACTGAACGTCGAACGGATTCCCGTCCGATCGGGTTGCCACCCGATCGAGCGACCGTCTGACCATGTGATGTTTGGGACTTCAACACTTAAACAATTTTCAAAATGTTCAATACATGCGGATTACCACCCGATCAGATAGCCATCTGATCGAGTGACCGTCCTGCTGTGAACTTGTTTTCGAACTGAGGAACCTCGCCAATCGGATCGCCGTCCGATCGAACCGCTGTTCGATCGACCGACATGAATGGTAGAGATACTTCTCTATTTTCAAAATGCTACAACGAAAACTTTAAAAGACAAACCATCATACACAAACACATCCTCACCAAACGAGGTGACAATCCAATCAAATGGCCATCCGATCGGATGACCATCCGAACGGATTACCACCCGATCGACTGGCCATCCGATCGGATTGCCATCCGATCCTTGGTACACTTGTATCGATTTACGCGCCGCTTATCGTTTATGCTATCGTTCTGATCAGGCTAAACTCACTCTAGCACTTCCTTCAATCCATCATCGTTGTGAGTATACTCGAACCCTTTTTGCTTTACGCACTTTTGGGTGTTACATACGTTACTTATTCTAAATCACATTGAACACACTACGCAATACTTTAACGCTAACCGCTACCGCATGTTATACGTGACTCGATGAATTCTTGTTTGTTATGTTTACATATAGATTGATGTCTACCTGCCTTAGCAACGATAGTACTATAGTTTGGACTTAGCGCCTGTTCACTCAGGGGTTGTTAAGGACAATTAATCACATAAATTCACAGTGGTGAATATGTGTTATGAACTGCCTTGCCCAGTCAACCCGCAGTCATTGGTATTGATAGGATCATGTCGATAACTTACGTGCTTCATTTCACACGTTGTACGTGCTGGTTATGCGTAAACGATTTCGAACTCTATTATATCTATTAAACTTGTATGCTCACCTTTACACTATGTGTATTGACTTTTACTTTAATGTATATAGCAGGTGCTTAAGATGTTAAAATGCTTGGCTTGCTGTGAAATCAAGGCTAGGAAAGAGTCTAGAAACAAATAAACGAATTGTCTATTTTGAAATCTGAGTTGTCGGATCAGTATTTATTTATGAGACAATTATTTGTAATAACTGTTTTATTTGGATATGTTATGGTATGGGACATGACGTTTTAAGTATCTGGTAATTAATAGTTGTTATGGATACTCATGAACAATCTGTTTCGCTCAGTGCCGCGCCCCGATGATTCCGCCATCGGTTGGGGTGTGACAGATTGGTATCAGAGCCATAACTATAGGGAATTAGGCAAGACTCGACCTAGTCCGGGTCGATGTCTTAGAAATGACCTAGTCTATAGTTAGGTACCAACAGACCGACTTGTGCACACCCTGTAGGGGTTTTGTACGAGCTTACTTGCTATATCTCCCTGTTCTCGCTTACACTACACTATCACCGCACTCGAATTTTCGAAAATGAACGAGTGTTTAGGTCGAGATTAGGTGTGAGAACCGCAAACTCTCGACTAAATAGCATGTTCGGCTCGCATTTTATCTATAAATAGGAGAATTTGCGTTGAATTAGGAGTGAAATCCATACTTTGACGCATAATTCTCCTCTATTTTATCAGGAATGAAGTTGTTAAGTCAGGGGTGAAACCCGAACCTTAACGACTTGTTCCGATCTCTATTTTTGTTTTACAAAACTCTCACCAAAGTCTCGACGGACTCCAACGACTTAAGGTCACACTGCAACTGGAAGGATGCGTGCCACTCGCCCAAATTTGAGGCGAGAGCGTAGACCCAAAGGTTAAAGCGTGTACCAAAAGTCCTTGTGAATAGTCGAACCACTTTGGATAGTCAACGTCTAACAGCCGCAGACAATCTATTCTCGATTTTTATGTGTTTTGATTCTGAGCTCGCCACTGCCGACTCCGATATTCGTCGCTTTTATGTGGATTTTATGTGTTTTATGTGATTTTATCTGTTTATGTGTTACGATTTTTGGTGATTTATTCGCTTTTTGCTCTTCGCTTTAATCGACACACACGACCCGCACTGCACATCTACCTCAAATCGCTAACAAATCGTTGCTACTTGTGGATGATTGCATGCTATGTTACTCGCTTATGCTATACTACTCGATGTGTACTCGCTAATCGCAATCGCTATTCTCGAACGCACGCGGAATTTGAATGATAGGTTTCTGTACTCTGATTGCTTCTAAGTGCTAAGTGTCCCTATGTGCCTATGTGATTCTATGCTTATGTGATTCTGTGCTTATGTGATTCTGTGCCTACATGATTATGTGTTGTATGACTGTGTTCCTGAGTTTTAGTAGTATTAGGCGTGCGAGGTGAGATTCGAATATATTGTGTCTGAGTCCTATGACGAGGTCTGTTGCAGACAATGTTATCATCTGGATCCCGTCACTCGCGCGCCGCTCGCCAAAACCAGAAAGACAAACACCTTGCTGCTCTCGTCGCTAAACAGACAGCGAAGGTTATTCCTTAGATCATTAGCGACCTACACGAGAACGCTAGCAAGTCTTCTGAATAGTCCAGGACTGGGACTCCTAAAGCTGCTTTTAGCTTCAAACAGTTCAAAGCTTGCGGACCGAAAGAATTTACTGGTTAAGATGGCCCTACAGCCTTGTTTCAATGGTTTGATTCGATCGAGGTCACCCTTGCGCCAGAGTGGTTGTCCTGACAATCTCTGCACTCTGAATGCTACCGGCGTCTTCCAGTCCCGCGCTTTAGACTGGTGGATGGCCGATAGGAACAAACACGGAAATGACGCAGCTTATGGTCTGACATGGGATGAGTTGAAGAACGTCATGTTGGAAGAGTTTTGCCCTCCCCATGAGCGCCAAAAGTTGGTGGACGAATTCTGGCATATCAAGCAGAAGGATGGTGATAATGCTGCTTTAACTGCTTGCTTCAAGCAGCTCAGTATAATATGTCCTGATGTGACGATCAAGAAGTATATTCGAGCTCTGCCAGATTGTGTCGCAGATTTTGTGCAAGCTGCGAAACCAGCAACAATCGAGGAAGCTTATCTGCTCGCCGTTGAAATCAACGACAAGCGTGTCAAGGCTGGTGTCTGGGATAAAGCCTCGAAGAACTTGCATCAAGCTACCACCGCTGCAACTGCCATAATCGCCGCCGCTCCTCAGTCTTCAAAGTCCTCTCGTCGCAAGAGGAAAAACAGCAACTCCAGCAACAAGAACTGTGCTGTCACCACTGCTGCCCCGCTTCAAGCTATACCAGCTCAGCAGCAACCTCAACACCGATCAACTGCAGCACCAGTTACCCAAGCACCTCCTGCAAAGCGTGCTTATACTGGTCTTCACCCAGCCTGCCCGACATGTACCTATCATCATCCAGTGGGAATCGCCTGCAGATTTTGCGTGCATTGTAACATGTACGACCACTTCAACTGCCGTACAGGTCCACGTCCAGCTCAAGCTACTGCTCATCAAGCTCTACTTCCCGCTCCTCAAAGCCAACAAGCGGCTCCGGTACCCGCGATCAATGCTAGAGTTTGCTTCGCGTGTGGTGATCCCAACCACTTCGAAAACATGTGCCCAAACCGAGTTGTGAAGCAAGAGCCACAACAGCAGCAACCCCAGCAACAGCAGCAGCAACAACCTCAGCAGCAACAGCAACAAGCCGTTCGTGCCCGAACTTTCAACATTAATGTGCGCCATGCCCAGGCTGACAACAACGTGGTCAATGGTACGTTCCTTGTGAATGGTATTTATGCTCCGTGTTTGTTTAATACTAGAGCCGATAACTGTTTTGTATCGTTTGAGTTTGAAAAGCTCCTTAATCGTAAGCGCGTCCATCTCCCCTCGACGTTCGATGTTGAAGTTGCCACCTGAAGAACCGTCGCTGTCAGTTCTGTCCTTCGTGATTGTACTCTTGAACTCAACAATCACATCTTTCCTTTCGACCTTATTCCGATGCAGCTCGATAGTTTTGACATCATAGTAGGCATGGACTTTCTTCGTGAAAACCATGCTGAAGTTGTTTGCTTCGATAAGATGATTCGATTCTCGCTCGCGAATGGTGACCAACTGTGTGTGTATGGCGAAACTCCCTCAAAAGGTCAAAAACTCATGTCTTGTGTCCAAGCTAGCATGTATCTCCGCAAGGAATACAGAGCTTTCTTGGCTAACATTGTAGTAGCGGAGAAGGAAAAGAAAGGTAATCCGGGAGTAAGCGATGTCCCTGTTGTTTGTGAATTTCCCAGTGTTTTTCCTGATGATCTCCCCGGACTTCCGCTAAGTCGTGATATCGACTTTCATATCTTCCTGGAGCCAATCCTATTGCTAGAGCTCCTTATCGACTCGCTCCATTCGAAATGAGTGAAGTCTCGAGTCAGCTCCAAGAATTGATTGACAAAGGCTTTATTCGCCCTTGCACCTCTCCTTGGGGCGCACCAGTCCTTTTCGTCAAAAAGAAGGATGGGTCGTTCCGGATGTGCATTGACTATCGGGAATTGAATAAGCTGACCATCAAGAATCGCTATCCCCTGCCTCGAATTGATGATTTGTTTGACCAGCTACAAGGTGCTACGTGTTTCTCGAAGATCGATCTACGCTCAGGCTACCACCAGTTACGCATTCAAGAGGAGGATATACCCAAAACCGCTTTTCGCACTCGATGCGGCCACTATGAGTTCGTTGTTATGCCTTTTGGTTTAACCAACGCACCCGCGGTTTTCATGGATCTGATGAATCGCGTGTGTAAAACATTTCTCGACTGCTTCGTCATCGTGTTCATCGATGATATTCTGATCTATTCCAAGTCAAAAACCGAACACGTGCAACATCTACGTTTGGTTCTCGAGCTACTCCAGGGGAACCAACTCTATGCCAAGTTCTCCAAGTGTGAATTTTGGCTGGAGCAGGTTCAATTCCTCGGTCACATTGTTAATAGTCGAGGTATTCACGTCGACCTCGCGAAGATCGAAGCTGTTAAGATTTGGTTGACACCTAAGAACCCGTCAGAAGTCCGTTCTTTTCTCGGATTAGCGGGCTATTATCGTCGATTTATCGAAGGATTCTCTAAAATCGCTGTGCCGCTTACTTCTCTCACACATAAAGACAAGCCTTTTGTTTGGGGAGCCCAACAAGAGACTGCCTTTCAAACCCTCAAGCACATGCTTTGCAATGCTCCCGTCCTCACTTTACCCGACATAAATGATGACTTTATCGTCTATTGTGATGCCTTGAACCTTGGCCTTGGTTGTGTTCTCATGAAACGGGACAAGGTTATCGCTTACGCATCTCGTCAGCTCAAGATCCATGAGAAGAACTATACAACCCACGACCTTGAGCTAGGCGCAGTTGTTTTTGCGTTAAAGATTTGGCGACACTACCTTTATGGTACTAAGTGTACGATCTTCACCGATCATAGGAGCCTACAACACATCTTCATCCAGAAAGAACTTAATATGCGCCAACGCCGATGGGTTGAACTTCTCAACGATTACGACTGTGAGATTCGTTATCATCCTGGCAAAGCAAATGTCGTTGCCGACGCTTTAAGCCGACGAAGCTATTTGCATAGCGCTCGTAATATTCCAGCCCAGCATCATCTCGAAACCCTTATCCGCGAAGCCCAACATGCTTGTTTCACCGAACGCACTTTGAAGAAGGAAAGGATTCTCAACGATGGAGCCCAGCTAGTGAATAAATTGAATGGGATATTCCATTATCTAGTCCGAATTTGGATCCCTAAACGGACCAATTTAAGACAGATTTTGATGGACGAAGCCCACAAAACTCTATATTCTATTCATCCTGGTGCCGAAAAAATGTACCAGGACCTCCGCTACAAGTACTGGTGGCCGGAAATGAAGAGAGATATCACCCTCTATGTTTTGAAGTGCCTAACTTGCTCGAAAGTCAAGGCTGAGCACCAAAGACCCTCTGGCTTACTTGTGCAACCCGAGATCCCTATGTGGAAGTGGGAGAGTATAGCTATGGACTTTATAACGAAACTCCCGCATACGCCATCAGGTCACGACAGCATCTGGGTTGTCGTTGACCGCTTGACTAAATCTGCTCATTTTCTGCCATTACGAGAAGACTATAAGGTAGAAAAATTAGCCCGAATCTACACCAAAGAGATCATTTATCGACATGGGATGCCTCGCGACATCATCTCTGACCGCGATGCTCGGTTTACCTCGTGTCTTTGGGAAACGTTTCAATCCGCTCTCGGTACTACGCTAAATCTAAGTACCGCATTCCATCCCCAAGCCGACAGTCAGACTGAAAGAACGATTCGTACCCTTGAAGACATGCTCCGTTCGTGTGTCATAGATTTCGGTGGTAATTGGGACGCATACTTACCTTTAGTCGAATTCTCGTACAATAACAGTTATCATTCCAGCATTCAAATGGCACCATTTGAGGCATTATATGGAAGAAGATGTCGATCGCCTATTGTATGGCACGAGAACGGACACTCGCAATTAACCGGTCCTGAGCTACTGCAAGAAACGACTGACAAAATCCTCCAAATTCGAGACAATCTGCTGAAAGCTCGGAGTCGTCAGAAAAGTTACACCGATAGACGACGCAAGCCCCTCGAATTTGACGTTGGCGACCATGTACTCCTAAAGGTATCACCTTGGAAGGGTGCGGTCAGATTCGGCAAGAGAGGAAAGCTCGCGCCTCGATATGTTGGACCCTTTAAGATTCTGGAAAGAATCGGAAAAGTGGCTTACAGACTCGAACTACCGGAGGAACTTAGCAACGTCCACCTGACTTTCCACGTTTCGAACATCAGAAAGTGCTTAGCTGAGCATGATTTACACATACCACTTGAGGACCTTCAAGTAAACGAAACATTACACTTCGTGGAGAAGCCTGTCAGGATCATGGATCGCCAAACCAAGCAGCTCAGACGCTCGCACATTCCCATTGTGAAGGTCAGATGGGAAGGCAAACGAGGCGCAGAGTTCACTTGGGAACTCGAAAGAGACATGAAGGCGAAGTACCCACAGTTGTTTGTTACGGCTTCAACCTAATTTCAGGACGAAATTCCCTTAAGAAGGGGAGGCTGTAACACCCTGTGTTTCGAAAGTCAAAGTCAAAGTCAAAGTCAAGATTGAAGTCAAAGTAAGAAAAGATTTCTAATTGCGATCTGTCACTCCTTTCTCAACTCCTGTTCTGACTTCTTTAACTTGTAGACAGTCAATTTTACGGTGTTACATTAGTTGTATTATGTGGAGTAATCATTAATAATCGAGGTTTAATCGATATTCATCGCATGTTTATCGCTTTATCACTATCGCACTCGCAACTCGAATTATGCGTTCTGGATATGGTTTTACGTATGTGTGCCTTTTGTGTGATACTTGTGCATGTTTATTTATATTTATGTTGTGGTGATCAATCGAAACGCAATCGCAACACGATCGCAATCGAATCACAGACGCTAAACGCAAGCTAATTATGATGATTATATGTTAGATATAGTAGTTGGGATTAAAAGTAATATAAAAGGGAAATTCTATCGCATCGCTCGCCTAACGCATCGCAAAAATCAACGCTCGAAACGAAATGTCGCAACTCAACTCATCAGAGCCACTCGATCGAGTGACAACTTGATCGGATGGCCATCCAATCGGATTGCCATCCGACCAGATTGCCACCCGATCGGACAGCCACCCGATCGGTAACCCACCCTATCCAATGCACTTTCCTTTTTGGGAAACCCTATAAATACCCTTCATATGTCACATCACTTGATGTGACAGCTATCACTCGACTCAACTCGCTCCAACCATTCTTTCTCTCGATTTCTCGCGATTCTTGTAAGTTTTCAACCTAAATCTTGTACTTTCTTGATCTACACGCACACCTACACCTTTCTATCTTTTGAATCTTAACTTTTAACCGTGAAATCACTAGATTTGAGGTGTTCTAGGATGATGTCATCATGGTGTTCATTGTACTTCATGTTTTGGCTTCAATCCACCAAGAACAACTTAGATCTGGACGATTTCCACATAAATAAACAATGATCTTGCATGGATCTAAACATATTCATGGTGAAAATGATTGAAAGATGGTTTTCAAGCTTTCTTTCAAATCTTTTACACTCAATGCACTCAAAACCGATAGAATCGTAGCTTGTTCTGATCTTCTACTCATTCTTAGTAGTGTGTTAGTTCCAGATCTGAATTCTATCCAAGAGACTACAGATTTCGGGTTAAGCATGAACCACCGGCTCGAACCACGGACTGACCAGACTAGGGTGATTCCTGTCCGATCGGATCACTTGGGGCTTGACGAGGTTCTGTTGCTTAGCACGTATCAGATCGTCTCGATCAAACTATAAACTATCAAAAACAACCAAGTGTCAAGACGGTTAGGCCATCGGAACAGATTGTCGTCCAATCGGATTGCCATCGGATCGGATTACCATCTAATCGGACAACCACCCGATCGGCTTGCATCTTGGTCCCACACTTAAAACTTTGTTCAATTTTAGAAGAACTGAACGTGGAACGGATTCCTGTCTGATCGGGTTGCCACCCGATCGAGCGACCGTCTAACCATGTGACGTTTGGGACTTCAACACTTAAACAATTTTCAACATGTTCAATACATGAGGATTGCCACCCAATCAGATAGCCATCCGATCGAGTGACCGTCCTGCTGTGAACTTGTTCTCGAACTGAGGAACCTCGGCAATCGGACCACCGTCCGATCGAACCGCCGTTCGATCGACCGACCTGAAGGGTAGAGATACTTCACGAATGGAGAAACTACCCTCGTTAATAGAGGCATGTTGAGCTTCACGAATGCGGTGTTGAAGATCGTTAACGAGTTGGAGACAACGAATACCCTTAACATGAGTTTTACGACTAAGTGCATCGGCTACTACATTCGCTTTTCCTGGATGGTAGCGAATTTCGCAGTCGTAGTCGTTTAATAATTCCACCCAACGACGTTGACGCATGTTCAGTTATTTTTGGTTGAAGATATGTTGAAGGCTCTTATGGTTGGTGAAGACCACACACTTGGTACCATAAAGGTAGTGTCGCCAAATCTTCAAGGCAAAAACGACTGCGCCAAGTTCAAGGTCATGATTAGTATAGTTCTTCTCATGTATTTTGAGTTGCCTCGTCGCGTAAGCGATAACCTTGTCTCGTTGCATGAGGACACAACCAAGGCCAAGGTTTGAAGCATCACAATACATGACAAAGTCGTCGTTACCATCGGGAAGAGCTAGGATAGGAGCATTACAAAGCATGTCCTTGAGAGTTTGAAAAGATTCTTCTTATTCGGGACCCCAAACAAAAGGTTTCTCTTGGACTATGTTGATCAAATACTTATTTAAATACATATCCAAAGGTGCTGATCGTATTCTGTTTGTGTTAACACATCATAGACAAGGTGAAGAGCCAGCTGACATCCCGGAGGTTATAGACGAGATAAAAAATTATACATATGGCCGATTCATATGTCCACATGAGGCAATGTGGAGGATATTCAGTTTTCCGATACATCATAGGAATCCCCCAGTTCAAGTTTTAGTTGTTCACTTGGAAGGAAAGCAGAACCTTACTTTTAGACAGTCGCAATGACTTTCGGATATTACTAGCAACTCAAATATTGGTAAAACAACCTTAACAGAATGGTTTATGAATAATACCAATGGGATATCCAACGGGGGTAACTCCGGTTTGTCAGGTGTTAACCTTTGGTACATTGATTACCTATCAAAGTACCGTTGGGATATGTCATCAAAAAATGGATATGAAGAAGAAGTAAAAGGGAGCCAAAAATCCGCAGGCTTACATATGTGCATCCAACATGCGGAGAACTCTTTTTTTAAGGCTTCTGCTCAATTTTCAAAGAGGATGTTGTTCTTTCGCAGATGTACGTACAGTATCGGGGACTGTAATGCCAACATTTAGAGAAGCGTGTGAAAGGCTTGGTGGGCTACAACTGCTGAACTAAGATCTCTCTTTGCTTGCATGCTCCTTCACTGGATGTTTCAAATCCTCGAAAGTTGTGGGAGGCAAATTGAAGATGCATGTCTGATGACATAAACCGTAGTATAGGCCTTGCAGTTACCACTCATTCAGCGGTTATAGACGATCAGGATCTACAACAGTATGTACTACGGGAATTGGAAACTCTTCTTAATACAAACTCAACTTCACGTTCATTGGTTGAGTACGGTCTACCGATGCCAGATGCTTCTGTGGTTTCAGCGCTTGGGAACAACCTTCTTTTAGAAGAGAAAAGCTATGACAGAGACGCCTTACGCATTGAACACATGAGTCTCTACGAGGGCCTTCGACCAGGGCAGTTAGCTGTATACAATGCAGTCATGTCTTCAATTGAAAATGGAACTCAAAGTTTACTGTTTGTTTACAGTCATGGTGGAACAGGAAAGACATACTTATGGAAACCGATCATTGTACGTCTTAGATCAAGAGGTGAAGTTGTACTTGCTGTCACAGCATCAGGTATCGCATCAATGTTGCTTCCATCTGGTAGGACTGCACATTCCAGATTTAAAATCCCATTGGAACTAACTGAAGAGTCCATCTGTTACATAAAGAAGAAGTCAAACCTATGTAATTTTCTTTTGTAAACCACTCTAATAATATGGGACGAGGCTCCAATGAGTGATCGCAGATGTTTTGAATCCCTGGATAAGACACTTAAGGATTTAACATCAAACACTACGCAATATTTTAGCGGAAAATCAGTTTTACTAGGAGGCGACTTCAGGCAAACATTACCAGTAAAACCTAAAAGCACAAAAGCTGAGGTTATTGCGGCTTGCCTACCCAATTTATACTTATGGAAACATCTTACTGTGTATAGGCTCACTAAAAACATGCACATAGAATCTCTTTCAACAACCTCATCCACAGGAGCACAGTTGCAAAAATTTTCAGAATGGCTCCTAAGAATATGGGATGGGAAGGAAGGTCTCGTCGTGGATTTTGCAGAACCTGACATAAAAAAGATTGAAATACCACCCGATTTCATACTGAAGTACCCGAGTGATGGCCTTCAAAATATGATTTCTTTCATCTATGATGCTCAACTACTAGCAAACCCATCACCAGCTGCAATATCAGAACGTGCTATTATATGGCCAAAGAACGACACAGTTGACGAGATAAATGACTTGGTTCATGCAATGTCACCTGGGGAATGCACCTCATATTTCAGCACTGATTCAATGGTTCCACATTCAAAGGATGGGAGCGAGATAGATGCTATGTACCCACCTGAATACTTAAATGTGCTTAATTTCAAAGGTATACCTAGTCATTGTTTACGCCTTAAAAAAATAGCCCTATCATGTTAATGCGTAACATGGATAAAAGACGGCTTATGTAATGGTACTCGATTTTTGGTAACACAACTGCTTCCACGAGTGATTGAGGCTCGCGTTATAACTGGAATGTCAGTTGGTAAAAAAGTATACATACCGAGAATCAATTTTGTACACGAAACTAAAGATATACCGTTTGTGTTTACACGTCATCAATTCCCGGTTAAAATCTGTTATGCAATGACTATAAACAAGAGTCAAGGCCAGTCACTCAAAAAAGTTGGGCTCTACTTACCAGAGCCTGTTTTTAGTCATGGCCAACTATATGTCGCCTTATCACGAGCTACCTCACCTAATTCACTGAAAATACTAACATCAAATAAGGCAGGCCAAAAAAACAACACAACGTTAAATATTGTTTACATAGACTTGCTAAATGACATTAATTCACAACAGGTTATATTCTACGTTTCTAACTGTTAATAATAAAAAAATGTTGTATTCATCAAACGTACATACACCATTTTACAACTATGATAATTATTGTCGCTTTGAAAATTAATATAACTTAAAAAATATTAAATACGTGTTTTTCCCCTTAAACAGGTTTCTGAAAATGGACAGCAACGGAATATCGGGATTGTGACCCAACGGCCCAGCACCAGCGCTTGAAGTGCGTGTCATTCGGAAGTGGGTGCCTAAGTATCGCGAAAACGAATTACATTTTGTCTTCGTTGATGAAGAGGTATACATGCTTTCCCAAATTCTGGAAAAATACCTTAATATAACTCTATAACCCCGCTTTTTATATAGTTATCAGGGTATAACACGACCCACATAAACAGAACATACCATCCTTGATCTGATATATAATGATCTGATATATAAACAGATCTAATATATAATTTTCTCTTCGTTGCAGAAAACAAAGAAGGGAAGTGTAGGATGTTGACTTAGTGAAATAATGATCTGATATATAAACGATGTCTACTAATTCATGGATTTAAATCGCTGTTAGGTCACCTCTCAATAGAACATTAATCAGTATATTATTTAATTACGTGTATACACTTGCAAGAAATATTGAAAACAACTGTGTCTTGCGAACTTGGCAAAATACTTCTCTAATTTATAATCGATATTTGCATATTATTTAATTATGTGTATAGACCCGCAACAGAATTATATATATGGATTCTAAAAATAATTATATTTCCCTACAAAAATTGGCAGGGAATGGGGATCCAGGCTTTTGTGAAAGGAAAAAAACTGCAAAACTCTTGACTCAAAACTATGCCTACAAACATGCTATCAAATAAAAGGTTATTGTTGGTGCATACGTCTGTCGACTTTGTCTTGTATCGAGTCTTGTTTGTAGATAGATAGTTCAGGGCACGTAGTACGAGAAATATGCCAAAAATAGGTTGGGAGGTAATTTTGCACGAAATTACAAATTGTAATTTCACACGAAATCACTTGCTAATTTCGCATGAAATAGTAATTTCGTGTGAATGTGATTTCGTTTGTGCTATTCCGTGCGAAATCATCAACCCTATAAATACCTAATGTGCCTAGTCATTTGTAACTTTCCGGTTTTAGTGCCGAACTGCTGCCGAAGTGTCTACTCGCTGTAAATCTTTGTCAAATCAATCAAAAGACAGTTTAAAGTGAATTGCAAGCTGAATTACCTCGATACGTTTGTTTCCGCCTCTCGTATTGAGCAAAAACTCTTCTGAACGACTCGTTTGGTCGGTAAAACGATCCTATAAGTGGTATCAGAGCTCAGGAGGAAGAGTTCATACCAATTCAGCTGAAAAATCTGATTTCTACACCTTTTTTTCTTTCAAAATTAACAAGTTTTCACGGTCAAAATGTTTTGAATTTCACACATAATGTGCGAAACTGTATTTTAACAAATCTTAGAAAGTTTCAGTTTTTAAAACAGCTTAAAACCTAATCAATTTTGGCAAAAACAGCTCGAGTTGATGACATCAGCAGTATTTCGCATGAAATAAGCATTATTTCGCACCAAATTGGAATTTTGTTTGAGAGTTTCACACGAAATCAGTATTTCGCATGAGAATTTCGTACGAAATTAGTTAATTTCGCTTGAAACCGGATTTCGTTTGGTTATTTCGCACGAAATTACCTATTTCGTGTAAAAATTCTGATTTCGTTTGAAGAGGTATTGCAGGTATTTCGTTTGAACAAGGTTATTTCGTTTGAAAGATCAAGTTTTGTGAAATTTTGAAAACCGAAACATGGAAGAGGAATTTTACAACGCCTTTGCTACTCCAATTAGTATTGTTCAAAACACAATGTTAGAAAATGAAACGGGTACTATGCAAAAACCGCCAAAGCTCATGAACATAGAGGAGTATAAAGGATGGGAAGAACGGTTTGAGAATTGGGTTCAAGCAAATTATTTGGATGCTTGGGAATGTGTTGAGACGAAATATGTTAGACCGATGACTGATGATGAGGAGGTGATTGCAATTAAAGATCTTAGTGCTAAAGATAAAAAGAAATATAAAGATGAAAAGATGATGACTAGTCTTTTGCATCAAGCTGTTAAGGAAGATATTTTGGTTTTATTGCAACACAATGGAACTGCTTATTCAATCTGGAAAGCTTTAAAATCAAAGTTTGTTGGGAGTAAAGAAATGATCAAGAACAAGAAATCGCTTTTGAAAAAAGAATTTGATCTATTTCGTGGTTTGAGAACTAAAAGCACTAAGCAAATCATTGAAAGATATTGCAACCTGCTTGTTAACATGAAAAGGGTGAGCATTACAAAGGACAATGAAGAATTAATTGAGAAATTGGCTGATGCGCTGCCACATGAAACTTGGGGCACGTATTTGATGATGTTGAGAAACAAGAAAGATTTTGGGAATCTAACACTGAGCAAGTTTATTGAAAATCTTGAAGCTCAAGAGATGGAACAAAGAAAGATTTCAAGAATGAAAGATTTTGATGGAGAACAAGATATTGGGATGTATTACAAAGGAGGTATCAGTGACAAAACCAATATGTCACCAAAGGTTGAAACTGCATTCAATGCTAAAAGTTCTTCTAGGGGATCATCTCAAGGATCAAATAGCAAAATTAGTTTTTCTTCATATCCATCATATGATCCAAACTTTTCAACAACCAAAAATGGAAAGAAATTACAGTGCAACATGGTATTAGATCTTGAAAATGGTCAAAAATACACTGAGGAGGTTGTAAAGAGTCACATGTCTTTGTTGGTGACTGTGTTAGAATCATATGAGAGTTTAGTGGCAGGTCAAATCGGGAATCCAATGTTGACAAAAGAGGATTACGATCAAATCGATGCTGAGGAAATGGAATTAATGGATATAAAGTGGTGTCTGGCGAGTGTGTTGAGAAGAGCTGAGAAGTTTAAACAAATTACGGGAAGAGATGATTTCCGTGATGCAAATGTTTCTACTTTAGGTTTTGATAAATCTAAAGTTACTTGTTTTCGTTGCAGGAAAAAAGGACACTTCAAGAGGGAGTGCACAAACCGCGAAGCAAGTGGAGCTCAAAATCCGTTCAACAATAATGACTACTATCGGAAAGCAATTTATCATCAAGTTGCTCAACAATCGCATCAACAAGAACCACAAACTACACATGCTAAGAAGGCGATTGAAGAGTCATCGAAGAAAGCTTATCTGATGAGCAAAATAATTGATCAAGATGATGAAAATTTACCAGAAGGATTTAGCTGGGCAAATTTCAGTTGGGATGATTATGATCCTAACAAAACTTCAAATCATAAAGCTTTAGCTGCTCGAGTTGCTGAAGACAGTGATAATGATGATGATTATTATGCAAGAAGAATGGAAGAGCACTTAAGAATGCTAGAGGAGAGTGATAGTGATGATGAAAAAGCTAAAAAGAAAAAGAAGAAATTTAAAAATCCAGTTAGCAGTGATGATGAAGAAGTTCGTGTGATAAGGAAGAAAATAAAAGACATTCCAGTTTTTAAAGTTGAAGCAGAAGCTGATGCACAAAAGATTCCTGTGAAATGTAAAACTGTGAAGCAGTGAAGAAGCAAAACAATACTTTGATTCATAATATGAACAGATTGAAAGAATCCTATGATGTTCTAAACAAAGCAATGAATCAGTACAATCAAACAAGTACTGAACAAGCAACAACCATGAAAACACTCCAAGGAGCTTTCATGACAAAGCAGAAAATTGTCAACAAATATATTGAAAAGTGTGCTGTGTTGGAACAGAAATTGGAAACACAGAGGATTGAAACAGAGAGAGTAAACAGGTTGTTAAAAAGTTACTCATGTACTTCTTATGTTATTGACAGGATTTATCCAACCGTTGAAGGCATGAAGGCGTTTGACGAAGAGGAAGTATCTGAAGACAAGAGCTCTGAAAAAAAGAAGGATACTGAAATTAAAAATTCTGGTAAGAAACATAGTGCCAGTTACAACAAGTGTCCACCCCCGCTTGAAAATGGATATACTCCACGAAATCCAAATTCAGAAAGAGTTAAAAAGGCAACCAATTTACAGTGCGAGTATGAGTCTTCAGAAAATTTGCCAGACAACATCGATGTCACTTTCACATTGTCTGAAACTGATCATGAGTCCGAATTAATAAAGAAAGTGGTCGATCAGGTGTTGGATAATGATGAAACCGAGGAGTCAAAGTCGGAGTCAAACTCAGAGTCAAAGTCTGACAAGTCAAGTTCAACAGTCAAAAAGGACAAACGGGTTTATAATAAAGAATTTCTGCTATCAAAATCTAATTTGAATGATGAACTGTTCAAAGTTGCATATACTTTGAATGATTCTGACAAATTATATTCTGATGAAGAATTTCCAATAAGAGGTGTTAAAACTGAAATGATTCAAAAGGTTTTCAAACTAACATAAATTAATATTTCTGAAATAAAAGATGTAAATCTTTCTGAAAAACCTAAAAAACACACCTCAAGAGTTCAACAGAGAGAAAACAAGAAAAAAGGTTACAGTTCTGGTTCAGGTTTTCAAAAGAAACCAAACCATAACGGAAATTTCAAAAGAAAAGGTCTTGGTTTTGTTCCACCGAAAAATCATAAAAATGAGAAAACTTATAAAACAAAAACTGTTTTTGTTTCAGGAATATCATCTGAAGAAGAAAAGGAGCAATTGTTCAGAAAGCAGACAAACAAAGAATTCCTTGCTAAAAAGCAAGAAGAAATGAAGAAGGATGTTGCTCAGAAAAAGGAAATGAGAACCTGTTTTCAATGCAAAACAATTGGTCATATTGCCATGAATTGTCCAAAGGCAATTCAAACAAAACAGTAAGTTTCTCTTAAACTGAAAGAAAAGATGGTTGAGAATGAACCACCAACCAAACAATTTAAAGTTTTCAAAAATTCAAAGTTTGAGGTTGGTGAATGTTCAACGAGTTTTTACAGAAGAAAAGTGAATCTTGACAACCACAAATGGGTTGTTAAGAAATCTGATGATAGTTCTAGCAATGATTCTGATTCGTCAAAATTAGAGGAGCTATCTTCTAGCGATGAATCTGATTCCACAAAAACAGAGGAGCCACAGGTTGAACGAAAAATTGAAACATCAGTTCCTCCAATGGATGATGTCAATTTTCCACCATTGCGTGCTGAAAAATTTAAACAAAAAGTTGGAAAAATTGAGATTTCAAATCAGTTCTTTTCCGAAAAGAAAGATTTTGATGTTGAAAAAGCCTTTAGCCCCAAAGTTCAAAATATTTTTGGAAAAATGGTTGACGGGAAGGTCAAAGGGGTAAAGGAATTTTATGAGAAAAAGATGAAAGGAAAGAAACCAGGTGAGAATGGGTCATCCGGTTGGTGACTGGGATAGAACCTATTATGATTAAATTCTGGACTTGCCGGAGCTCCCAGGTTGGTAATAGTGGAGCATGAATCGGCATCTTTCTTGAGAAAGTCACATTTGTGATTTTTCGACCTACAAGTGGTAAATCAGGGACATTAAGTTGTACTTGATTTCCTGCAAGTGATATTTGTTGATTGAACTTAAAATTGTTAAATTTTTCAAGTGGTTGAGAAGAACAAGGTGATGAATTGATCCCCATTTCTACAAGTGGTAAAATCAACAAAACTAATTTTCCGGAAAAACCATTTGATTAAAACAAACTTAAGTGTTTTGAAATCATAATGGGAAAATAGTTTATTGTTAGGGGGAGTTCTGATTGTTTATGCCAAGTGGATGGCGAATTGAAGCAATTCACAACAACTGTCACGTTACTTGTACAGTTTGTTTTCAAAAAAAAATTAAATGCTTTTGAATTTTAGGGGGAGTAAGAATTTCAGAAAACCCAAAACCTTTTGAAAATTTGAAAAAGTCAAAAACATGATAAAATAAAAAATGAGTTTTGTTGTGAGAAAGAGGAAATGATAGTACATCAGTGGACATTCACAACATGCTAAAGAATTGGAAAGTCAAAATGTGATAAACGGTCTCACTGATGATATGCCAGTAGGTTTTTACACCCTTAGTAGATTGTGTTCGAGATATAAACCTAAAATTCAAAGTTACTTATCTCGTAGGGAACATCTCTCGGATATATGGGTAACCCCCGAAATCTTGTTTGAAAGGTCACTATTTCTGAGATACTAGGTCTTTATGCTTAGTGATATCTGGGGTATTATCCCAGGACTTTTGATTTTGAGGAAGCAATGGCCTAGTCCCCGTATAATACTTTTCGCTTGCTTGAAATATAGCACCCCCCTCAGCATAAAAAATGATGAAACATTGCAAAATGCTAATCATGTGCTGTTGAAGAAAAGATTCTCTAAAGGGAACACACCAAAAGTCGAAGCCATCATCTCTCTGATTTTGCAGAAGCAATAGCCTGAGCTCTCATGGCCCTCACATTTAACCCTTTATAGATATCATCTAGGTATACTCACCTGTAAGACTGAATATTGGGATCTGGATACGGGAGTATATTCTGAGATGGGACACGCGAATAAGTTCAAGTGCCTAAAACATTAATCTCGTATCTCGAAACAGTTGAACTTTGTGTGAAAATTTAAGTGGATCAGGATACTGACAATCTAAGTGAATCGTTTAGAACTTAAAATATTTAAAGCTTAATGGTGTTGGTGATTTGTCTCAGAAACTGATATGATCCTCTTACACAAACTCACAAAAAATATTGTCTGTAAATATTTTCTTATTGCATGTTAACACATTGAAAATCTTAGAAAAAACCCATAAAGAATGTGTTTTAGCATAAATTTTGAAAAATTCAAAAAGATTTTCGACAACTGAGGTTGATGAGCTGATTTTCAAAATTCCGAGTGCTAAACATGATGAACAGGTTTGGGAGAGTGTTTATAAAGAAACTCTTACAAGTGATTTTCAGAGAATAAAAATTTTGTATGTTTACTTACAAGTGGTCGTCAGAAAATTTTTAAATGTTAAATCATTCTAGATAGATACCTGCAAGTGGAATATAAATTTGTCAAATGTTAAAATTTATGAAATTTATTTTGAGGTAGAGGATTGTGCAGGTTACAGCTTTGATAAGAGCCAGGTTTTGATCTTAGAACATGTGAAAGTTAGACTACAATCCCAGCACAATTTGATGGGAAGTCTGCTTACAAAGGGGAGTCTGAAGATAGTAAAGCCTGATTCAGATCCTGATGTTCATGCAAACTGATGATACTGATGAACTTAAGGAATCAAGAGATCTGATCAAGAGAATTAGAGAGAGATAAGAGCCAGGTCGAGATCTTGGAGATAAAGAGAGAGAAATTGAGGATGCTTTACATTGTTAGATACTTTGGAAAAGTTCGAGAAGACTGATAAAGACTGAATATTGAAGACTCGACACTGAAGACTTCGTCAACATCCGAGGGGGAGTCTGTTGGTGCATACGTCTGTCGACTTTGTCTTGTATTGAGTCTTGTATGTAGATAGATAGTTCAGGGCACGTAGTACGAGAAATATGTCAAAAATAGGTTGGGAGGTAATTTCGCACGAAATTAGAAATTGTAATTTCACACGAAATCACTTGCTAATTTCGCACGAAATAGTAATTTCGTGTGAATGTGATTTCGTTTGTGCTATTCTGTGCGAAATCATCAACCCTATAAATACCTAAGGTGCCTAGTCATTTGTAACTTTCCGGTTTCAGTGCCGAACTTCTGCCGAAGTGTCTACTCGCTGTAAATCTTTGTCAAATCAATTAAAAGACAGTTTAAAGTGAAATGCAAGCTGAATTACCTAGATACATTTGTTTCCGCCTCTCGTATTGAGCAAAAACTCTTCTGAACGACTCGTTTGGTCGGTAAAACGATCCTATAGTTATGGATGCATGGAACCAGACAACTTTACAAACACATTGACCCACCCAACTATAATGAACCTTGGAAACGCCACCGTCATCACCTCAATTCCAGACAATGAAACATACCAAAATAGTACTTCGAGCTAGCCACACGGAGAAGAGCAGAATTCCAAGCGAAAACAGAAGGGATTGTAGGTACGCATTAAACAATCTGTTAACAACATATTAGTAAACAAGTACCAACATTTATGTAACCATTTATACAAACAACCTGATAATAGATTACATCGGGCTGCTGGTACGGCGAATGGAGGACAAAAAACTAACGACAATAAACCCTATGTTGTTTTAGCATTCAAAGACTGCATGTAAGCTACAAAGAACCTATCTAATAATTTTTAAATGTTGTCACCAAAACACTTATAGCAAGATGCGTTTAACAGCAATCAAGACATTACGGTTGCACTCTGGAAAGAAATAGCCACAGTCAAAAGTCGGTTGAACAGGGCTGAAATAGAGGTTGCATCAGCACCTATAATACTAGCGATTAAAGGATTTAAAGCAAAGACATATTATGGTCGTGGAATCACAGGAACACTACAGCTATCTTCAACAAGTGCTACACATGTCTACCTTAATCCACAAAAAGTAGAGACCGAGACTTTAAAAGAAATGTAAGAATAGCTGTAACAATTCAGGAATAAAATTAATGATTATTAACAACACATAACACCCTATCTCCATGCTAAACAGGTACGAAAAATCGAATATGCAAAACAGTGAAATCACTACGACAACAGATGTAGAGGTTCCAATTTCACACCTACTTCAAGGCAATGCCGGGATAATTGTAAGCACTCCACAAAGACCATATCTATATACAAGTTTAGATATAAATACTGTATTTATAAAATGCAGGGAAAGCGTTTCACAATAAAGGGGAAAATAACAGAAATCATGTCAGACAAGAGTTGGCACTACAATGCATGCCCTAAATGTCGTTAAACAATAATACAAACAGGTTCCGAATGGTTCCGTGTAGATGATGGGACCTATGACAAGGCAGTTTACATGTGGGTTTCTATTAAACTCAGTTCTATAGGGAAATATAAAGATACTAACACGGAACGAAATGCAGGTACCAGATACTAGTCAAAATCTCAGACAACACAGGAACAATCAACGGCACCATCTTTGATCAGGCAGCCAATCAACTTCTAAAACAAACATGTGAAGAGACACTAACCAAAGAGAACCAAACCCAGCTGCTCTAGTGGATGAAAAACAAGGAAGCACCGTTCCAGATTCAGGCAGAACAAAATCTCAAAAACCATTTGTCACGGCCCCCATCCCGGTGTGACCTGGTCTAGGAGCTGCGGAACAGAAACCCGTGGTATTTATTAATTGAGTTGACAGCGGAAGTTTTACATGATCTTTTAAAACTTGAAAATGCCCAATTATTTTATTTCATAATTTGGTACAAACCCCGTAATTTACAATAGAGGAATTTCACGAGGAAATTCCCTGTTTTACAAAACATGTTTATTTATTTTACTGAGCCACCACTTCAAGCTTCTTAGTGCTCCGTAGCACGTTTTCCTTGATTCACAGTAGGTCACCTGAAACATGTTTTAAAAATATTTTATTAGGGGGGAAATACTGGCGAGTCATTCAGGTTAAACAAAACGACACATTAGTTATAAATTACAGCATAAGAGCGATTACAATGGCTATTATCTTATTTTTATCTGGCGCCTTGTCACACCCTGGTGACGATGGTCATACCACTATTGGGTCCTTTCACCCAAGTAGTGATGATTATCACTTGTTAGGTTGATGAAACTAATCGTGAGAAATTAGTAATGTGCACAATATCCCACTAGCCAGTGATTCAAGATAACCACGACTTAATCCCTGTAATTATAACCTTTGAAAATAATTGGAGTATTGTAAAATACTTTTGATAAAAAATAATGACTCACATTGCAAGTTTAGTTGGGCAGAGTTTAGCCTACTGATTTAGTCTTGTAACCTAATTTGAACAGCAATGCATACGAAACTAGGTCAGTAACTTAATACAACATTTACGATAACTCATGAAATCAAAACCCTCACGACGAATGACAAAGTATAGCCCTGATTTGGGCAGCACTTAAACATCCATCGGATCGGTTTCAATCAATCGGACATTATATCGTAGCAGTGATCGAGTTAATACCCTGTATCGTAGCAGCGTCGTGACCCCTAAATACTCATTTCCAGTAGAATTTGGACGTTTTAAAGTTAAAATTTTGAATGCAGATGAAAGCCCATGCCCTGCTCAATTTATAGCTGATTTTTGGGTTTTACGCGGCCCGCGTAAACCCTCTCTTGGCTCTTACGCGGCCCGCGAGGGCCACCTAGTCTACGACTAGGGCTTGTCCGGTCAACCTTGCTTTGACGCGGCCAGCGTAGCCTTACCTTTAGGTTTACACGGCCCGCGTGGAAACCAAAAATCTGATTTTCTTGGTTTTTCATGTACATCAGGGTTTCTGGGGTCCGGGTTTTCACTTACGGGTCGTTTATGGATAATTTTGAAGGTCCTTACATCCTCCCCACCTTATTTAAATTCTCGTCCTCGAGATTTGTTGAAATAAGTGAGGATACTTTCGCTTCATCTTCGATTCCAGTTCCTAGGTATATTCGGGTCCTCTTTTTGAATCCCACTTGACTTTGACTAGTACCAATCTTTTGTGTTTGAGAAACTTAATCTTTCTGTCTTCTATTTGAAGCGGTTTCTCCACGAACTTCAACTTTTCATTCACCTGTATGTCTTGAAGAGGGACTACTAGTGATTCGTCAGATAAACATTTCTTGAGGTTGGATACATGAAATACGTCATGTACCCCGACTAACTCTTCTGGTAGTTGTAAGCGATAGGGAACCGGTCCTATGTGTTGGATTACTGGGAATGGTCCTACGTACCTTGGACTTAACTTTCCTTTCTTACCGAACCAAACTACTCATTTCCAAGGAGAAACTTTCAAGAGTACCTTATCTCCAACTTGAAATTCTAGTGGCTTGCGTCGATTGTCTGCATAACTCTTCTAGCCATCTCGAGTCGTCTTTAGTCTTTCCTTGATTTGAGTGATCTTGTCAGTGGTTTCTTGCACAATCTCGGGACCTGATAGTTGGCTTTCTCCTATTTCTGCCCAGCAAACTGGAGTTCTACACTTTCGTCCATATAGTGCTTCGAACGGGGCAACTTTGATGCTTGAATGATAACTATTGTTATAGGAGAATTCAATTAAAGTTAAATGGTTGTCCCAGTTTCCACCAAAATCTATGACACATGCTCTAAGCATGTCTTCCAGGGTTTGGATCGTCCTTTCACTTTGTCCGTCTGTTTGGGGATGGTAGGCTATACTTAAATTTAGTCTGGTCCCCATTGCTTCTTGAAAACTTGTCCAGAAATGTAAGTGAAACGACTATCCCATTCCGATACAATGGAGAGTGGGACTCTGTTGGTGCATATGTCTGTCGACTTGGTCTTGTATCGAGTCTTGTAACTAGAATGATAGACCAAGTCACGTAGAACGAGAAAAACGAGAAATGTGTAGGTGATAGCCATTTCGCACGAAATGGAAGAGACCAATTCGTACGAAATGGACATTGTCCATTTCGCACGAAATGGGTCTTGCCTATTCTGTACGAAATGGAACTCCTATAAATAGTGGACTTGTCTTTTTCATTTGTAGAACTTTTCGATTCCAGAGCCGAAGTGCTGCTGAAGTGTCTACTGCCTGTAAAAAGCTGTTATATCAATCAAAAAGACAATTAGAGTGTATATCAAGCTGTTTCAAAGTTGATACGTTAGTTTCCGCCTCTCGTATTGATAAGAACTCTTCTGAATGATTCGTTTTGGTCGTGCAAACGATCCTACAAGTGGTATCAGAGCTTAGGAGGAAGAGTTCTTACCGAATTCAGCTTAATTTCATCAAAATTCTGTCTTCTACACCTTCTTTTTCAAAATTAACAAGATTTCACGGTTAAAATGGCTTGATTTTCTCACATTATAAGCGAAACACTGTTTTAACAAAGCCTTGAAAGAATCAGACTTAAAATCAACCTAAAACCTATTCAATTTGACTAAAATCAGATCGAAAGTATGACATCAGCAGTTCATTTCGCACGGATTGGATAGTGTTGTTTCATTTCGCTTGTAATTGGTTTCATTTCGCACGGATTGACAAGCTTTAGTTCCATTACGTACGAAATAGCTCATCTCGTGTGAAAACATCTCCATTTCGCACGAAATCACCCATTTCGTTTGAGAGTTTATCATTTCGTATGAAATCATCCATTTCATATGAAATCATCCATTTCGCATCAAGAGGTCCATTTCGTGTGAAAGGTTCATTTCGTGTGAAGGGGTCATATCGTGGGAAGGTTCCATTTCGCTTGAAGCAGTCCATTTCGCTTGAAGAAGTGTCATTTCGTTTGAAAGCAAGTTTGTGAAATTTTTGAAACTGAAACATGGAAGAAGAGTTTTATAACGCGTTTGCTACTGCCCCAAGTACTCCTGTTACCATTGCTTAGAGCGTGAACATGGAAAATGAAACAGGAACTTTGCAAAAACCCCCGAAGCTAATGGGCATTGAAGAATACTATTGTTGGAAAGACCGGTTTGAAAATTGGGTTCAAGCAAATCATTTGAGGTCTTGGGAGTGTATTGAGAAAAAAGTATGTTAAACCTCGTACAGATGTGGGAGTTATCAAAACTATTTCTGAATTGTCGGATAAAGAAAGAGATATGTATAAGGGAGAAAAAATGATGGTTAGTCTATTTCAGCAAGCTGTGAAATAAGACATCTTCATATTACTTCAACATGATGGTACTTCACGTTCGATTTGGGAAGCTCTTCGAATTAAGTTTGAGGGAAGTACGGAGATGATCTGGAGTAAGAAATCATTGTTAAAGAAAGAATTTGATTTGTTTACCAGCTTGCCGGGTGAAACTACAAAGAAACTGATTGAGAGATATTGTCAGTTAGTGCATTCAATGTCACTGTTAGATATAAACAAAGATCGAGAAGAATGGGTTGAAAAATTAGCTGATGCATTACCTTAGAAAGAATAGGGTACATATCTGATGATCTTAAAGAACACTGGAGAATATGATAAGTTGACAATTTCTCAGTTCATTGAAAAACTTGAAGGACAAGATCTTGAACAACAAAAGATTGCTAGAATGAACAATCCAAGTGGTCAACAAGACATCAAGATGTATTATAAAGGAAATGTTCAGAATGTTGAAGGAAGTCCGAAGGTCCAAACTGCTTTTAGTGCAGAAAACTCATCCGGATCAGTTAATCAAAGTCCAATCAGCAACAGTGGATTTCCTTCATACTCGAATGTTAATCCAAATGTTTCAACCTCAAGTCATCAGTTCCAAAGCTCAAACAACAGTAATGGTCATGTGTTACACTACAACATCGTGTTGCATCTTCAGAACGGTCAAAATTTCTCTGAAGAAGTTGCTAAAAGTCATATGGCATTACTAGCTACAGTGTTAGAATCATATGAGGGTTTGGTTGCAGGAAGGATTGGAAATCCTATGTTGACAAAAGAGAATTACGATCAGATCGATGCTGAGGAAATGGAGCTAATGGATATTAAGTGGTGTTTAGCGAGTGTGTTGAGGAGAGCTGAGAAATTTAAAATGATTACAGGAAGAGATGATTTCCGTGATGCTAATGTTTCTACTTTAGGTTTTGATAAATCTAAAGTTACTTGTTTTCGATGCAGGAAAAAAGGACATTTCAAGAGGGAATGTACCAATCGAGAAGCAGGAGGAGCTCAGAATCCGTTCAGGAATAATGATTATTATCAGAAAGCTATATATCAACAAGTTGCTCAACAACCATCATCATCCAATGCTATTGAAGATGGCAAGAAGAAAGCTTATCTGGTTAATCAAGATGATGAAAAAATGGCAGAAGGTTTTAGCTGGGACAAATACATTCCGGCTGATTCCAAGCTTGGAGCTTTCATTGCACAAATAGTTCAAGAACCAGATTTGATGAAAGAGTGGATGGATATGTTTGCCAATAAAGAGACAGGTCAAGATGGAGAGTCTGTTTCTTCAGAAGAAAGCTCAGAAAAGACAACAGTCTTTGATCAATCAACTGATAACAGTGATGATGAAGAAGAAATGCAAATAAACATTGGAAAAACTCAATTATCTCCTGAAAGTTTTAAATTTTATTTTGCAGATAGATTGGAGAAACTAAAGGAGAAGCGAGCAGCAAAAGAACAGAAAAAGGTAAAACGCAAGAATGTTGCTCAGGAAGAGAAGTCTGAAAAAAGTGAAGGAGTTAAAGTTGCTGAGAAGATGGTTGAAGTTGAGAAGGTGGTTGAAGTTGAAAAAATTGTTGAAGTCACAAAACCTTGTCTAAAATGTTTGGAACCATGCAAACATTGTGAAGAAAAAGATGAGAAGTTTAGTGAACTTGACAAATTGAAAGAAAAATTATTGTTTGATGTCAAGTATGTGAAAGAATCGTATGATGTGTTGAATAGAACGGTGAATAGTCTGCAAAAGACAAATTCAGAAAGAGAAGATGCCTTAACCATGATGAATGCAGTGATAATGTCAAAACAGAAGGCTATCAATCACTATATTGAAGAATGTGCAAAGTTGAAGCAGGAGTTGGAGACAGAAAAGATAGAAAATGAAAGAATCAGAAGATTGCTGCAAAGTTATTCAAGTTCTGATTATTTGATTGATAGAATTTATCCAACTGTTGCAGGTTTTGAAGCCTTTCAAGAAAAGAAGCCTGAAGAGAAGGATATTGGTAAGAAATAAAGTGCAAAATATAACAAGTGTCCGCCTCCGATCTGGGAAGGTTATTCTCCCATAAAACCAAATGAGGAACAAGTAAAAAAGGCAGTCAATATAAAGTTAAAGTATGAAACAACTGATGATTTACCAGACAACATTGACGTCATATTCACATCGTCTGACACTGATCATGAGTCTGAGTTAATAAAGAAAATGGTCGATCAAGTGTTGGATAAGGATGAGGATTCAGAGTCAAAGTCTGAGTCAGAAACTTCGAGTTCATTAGTCAACAGTTCCAAATCGTCGGTCAAAAGGGTTTATAATAAAGAATTTCTGTTATCAAAATCTAATTTGAATGATGAACCAATCAAAGTGGCATATACTTTGAATGATTCAGACAAATTATATTCTGATGAGGAATTTCCAATAAGAGGTGTTAAAACTGAAATGATCAAAAAGGTTTTCAAATTAACAGAAATTAATATTTCTGAAATAAAAGATGTAAATCTTTCTGAAAAACCAAGACCTTACACCTCAAGAGTTTAACAAAGATTAAACAAGAAAAAAAGGTTACAGTTCTGGTTCAGGTTATCGAAAGAAACCAAACCATAACGGTATTTTCAAAAAGAAGGGATTAGGTTTTATTCCACCGAAAAATCATAAAAATGAGAAAACTTATAAACCAAAAACTGTTTTTGTTTCAGGGACATCATCAGAAGAAGAAAAAGAAAATTTGTTCAGGAAGCAGACAAACAAAGAATTCCTTGCTAAGAAACAAGAAGGAATGAAGAATGGAGCTAATCAGAACAGGGAGACAAGAACTTGTTACCGATGTCAAGAAGTTGGTCACATTGCATGGAATTGTCCAAAGGCAACCAACACAAAACAGGAAGTTGTTTCTAAACTCAATGTTGGGATTGAACCCTACCAGAGGAACATATAATTAAAGCCAAAACTGGATCAGGGCAGTGGATCCAGAATAAGCAGATGTTACATACAAGTCTCTCCCCTTGATAGTGATTTCAACATCTGCTGACCTCCTATCTACTGATCGTGCAAACTGCTGACCCACAACTGCTGTTCAAGTAAAGACATGATAAAAGACTAAAGCTCTGCTGATTCAATCTACTGCCTTGAGTCAAGCACTGCTGATCCGGACAAGTACTGCTGGGTTCACAACAGTAGAGGGATGCAGCAGTTGTTTATTCTGTCTTTATGTAATGTAATGTAGTAGCAGTAGTTAGCATAGCAGTGTTTGTATTGATCAGAGGTTAGAGTTTGTTAGGAGGTTAGATGTCACTTTCATGGTGACGTCAGCTTAGATGCTCAGTGGTTTGCTAGTGCCAATAAATAGAACAGTGCTCTGTACTGTTCTATTAGCTCTTTGCAAAACCGTCTTCTCTGCACGAACGAACACTGAGCTCTGGCTGAGGAGGAGTTTGTATTAAATATTGCATTGTAATCGTTGTTGAAATCAAATTCAATCTTTCGGTTTTCTGTGAAAAGTGTTTGATAAAAGCAATACTCTCGTTTGATTGTATGCAAAGTTTGTTTCCATCTTAATTCCGCTGCACAACTCATTCATCTTCATTCTAAATCAAACGAAAAATACAATCAAAACCAAACTCAGATCCAACAATTGGTATCAGAGCTAGGACAGTCAAATTTGATTTAACAATCATTTTGACATAAATAGTTCAGCTCATAATCGTTGATATCGATAGTTTGTTCGTTTTTGTTGAAAAACAGTGCAAGGTTTAATCACCATTAAAGTTGATTAATCAGTGTCTGTAAAACAACCAGGATAATGTCACAATCACAAGATGATAAGAATAACATTGGCTCACTTTTTAAACCACCCATGCTTAAACGTAATGAATACAACATCTGGGAGAGAAGGATGGGTCACATCCTTGCTCAACAGAACACTGGATGTTGGAGGTCTGTTGTTTTTGGTCCCCATGTTCCTATGGTGCCAAGTGTTGAGGATCCAAAGAAGTTCGTACCAAAACCATATGAAAACTATACTGAAACTGATTTTCAAAAGTTCGAACTCGATGCCAAAGCATTTAGCATCATAGCATCTGCATTACCCAATGAGATCTATGCTGGACTGTTACATTGTAACAGTGCCAAAGAGCTATGGGATGCATTGAAGGAACAATTTGGGGGAACCGAAGAAGTTATTGAAAACAATAGGGAAATTCTAAATCAGCAGTATGAAACCTTCTGTCACATTAAGGGTGAATCATTGACCCAACAGTTTGAACGTTTTAGTTGTCTCATCAGTGAGCTAAGGCTTGTTAAGGTTAAATTTCCAAAATCAACACAAAATAGCAGGTTTCTTAGATCGCTACCTAATAAATGGGACACAATTGCATTTGTGACTAGAAACTCTGTTGAGTTCAAAGATCTGACCCTGAGCCAACGTCATGGTAGACTCCTGACATATGAAAGGGAGTTAAACCAGAAAAAGAAGTTGCAAGAGTCTGGTAAAACTACTGATGATTATTCATTCGGTAGCACAACTCTTTTTGGTCAGGAAGAATCTGGTAGCAGTGGTAAGGATCAGGGTTATGATCACTTTATTGATATAACTGCTGGTGGAAATTTTAACAACCATGATCCTCACTCTGCAAATTATGCTTTTACGGCAAACAGTGAAAACCAGATGTCAGATAATTTGTGCTTTGAACTCAATGATTTGCAACATTTTGATCCCACTGACTTAGAAGAGATGGACATTTTGCATCAGTTGGCTTTGCTTAGTGTAAGAATAAGCAAATTCTACAAAAGAACAGGGAGAAAATTCCCAGGGTTACATGGGAATTTAAGGGTGGGGTTGGTGTCACGGCCCCGACCCGGTTTGACCCGTTTCAGGAGCCGCGGGACAGAAAATCCTGTGGTATTTAATTATCAGCGGAAGTTTGTTCAGGATCTTTTTAAAACTAAATATTTCCCAATTATTTTATTTCACAATTTGGGATAAAACCCCGATAATTTACAATCATAAGATTTCACGGAGAAATCTTTATTTTACAAAACATGTTTCTTTATTTTATACTGAGCCACTTCCTTAAGCTTGTAGTGCTTCACGGCACTTTTCCTGGATCACAACAGATCACCTGAAACATGTTTGAAAAAGGTTTTGCCAGCGGGAAATACTGAGTGAATCATTCTTTTTACTAAAATGACCCGTTTGTTATAATTCACAGTATTAAGGGAGATTACAATGTTTCAGATATCAACCAACTACCCACAGTATTTGTCACTCGAACACCCATCGGTAGCCTCTTAGCCCGATGGTGTCTGTGACTATGGCCATATCACCCCTTGGCTAACTCGTTGTCCAATGGTGAAGTTTGTCAAGTAATGTATACAAAACCCCACATACCGGCTGCAACTTGGTGATTACATAAATTTAATCACTGTAATTATAACCTTGAAAATAAATATGATTTTGTAAACAAATTTGATAAAAAGAGAATGACTCACATTGCAGATTTATTTTGAGCAGAGCCTAGCCTACTGATTAGCCTTTTAACCTAAATTTAATAACATGCACACAACTCGGTTAGTAACTTAATACAGCATTTACGATAACTCACGAGATCAAACCCTCACATCGAATGACAAAGTGCGATACTTAAACATCCATTGAATTAACAACGAATGACAAAGCATAAACCCTAATGTGGGCAGCACTTAAACATCCATTGGATAGTTTAATCGATCGGACATTGAATCGTAGCAGCGATCGAGTTATTTCCCTGTATTGCGGCAGCACTTCGTGAATCGTGTGTGTTTTTAGACTGTTTCTGCTATAACTCAGTGTACGGAACGAGATTTTACGTCGTTTCAACTCCAGAATTCATGTCCCAAACCACACTATTTATAGTCAAAATTTGACCCCCCTCGCGTGACGCGAGGGGTCACCCCTTGGGCTTCGCGTGACGCGAAGGACACCTATTTACTATAGGGTAGCCACGTCCTTGACTAGCCTAGCTGACTTGACGAAATCTTAAAATTCGATACTGACAACAAGTTATTTAGATAATCGTAACTAGGGTTTACCCCCCCCCCCCCTGAGTTTTAGGGGCCCTGATCCTGATTCTGATTGTTCTGAAATTTTTTGGGTTTATGCAGAATCACTTGGGTGTCTCAATTAGGGTTTCCTATTGGATGAAATAATAAAATAAATAATAGTTTTGATGAGAGTTGTTACATCCTCCCCACCTTAATAAAAATCTCGTCCTCGAGATTTAATGGAACAAGTAGGGGTATTTTCGCTTCATTTCTGATTCCAGCTCCCAAGTGTATTCTGGTCCTCTTTTTGAATCCCATTTAACTTTAACCAGTACTAGTCGTTTGTGTTTGAGAAATTTCACCTTTCGATCTTTGATTTGTAATGGCTTTTCAACAAAATTTAACTTTTCGTTCACCTCTATATCTTGGAGAGGTACTACCAAAGATTCATCTGATAAGCATTTATTGAGATTGGATACATGAAATACATCATGTACTCCAGCTAATTCTTCTGGTAGTTGTAAACGATAAGCAACTGGTCCTATACGTTGGATCACCGAAAATGGTCCTACGTACCTTGGACTTAGCTTTCCTTTCTTACCGAATCTAACAACTCCTTTCCAATGAGAAACTTTTAACAGTACTCTGTCTCCAACTTGGAATTCTAATGGCTTGCATCTATTGTCTGCATAACTCTTTTGACGATCTCGAGCAGTCTTCAGCCTTTCCTTGATTTGAGTAATCTTATCAGTAGTTTCTTGCACTATCTCGGGACCTGACAATTGACTTTCTCTTATTTCTGCCCAACAAACTGGAGTTCTGCACTTTCTTCCATACAGTGCCTCGAATGGGGCAGTTTCAATACTTGAATGATAACTATTGTTATAGGAGAATTCAATTAATGGTAAGTGATCGTCCCAATTCCCACCAAAATCTATCACACATGCTCGGAGCATGTCTTCTAGAGTTTGGATCGTCCTTTCACTTTGCCCATCTGTTTGTGGATGATATGCAGTGCTTAAATTTAGTCGAGTTCCCATAGCTTCTTGGAAACTTTTCCAGAAATGAGAAGTGAAACGACTATCTCTATCTGATACAATGGAGAGTGGAACTCCATGTAGAGATACGACTTCATCTACATACAATTTTGCTAATCTTTCCATGCTAAAGGTTTCTTTCATGGGTAGAAAATGAGCTGATTTGGTTAATCGATCCACAATTACCCAAATCGCATCATTACCTTTTCTGGTTTTGGGTAACTTAGTAACAAAATCCATTGTTATGAGTTCCCATTTCCATACAGGCATTTCTAATTGTTGTAGTAAACCTGAAGGTTTCTGATGTTCTGCTTTAACTTGTGAACAAGTAAGACACTTAGAAACATATCGAGCTATGTCCTTTTTCATTCCTATCCACCAAAAATTATTTCTTAAATCTTGGTGCATCTTATTGTTTCCAGGGTGCATGGTATACCTAGACTTATGGGCTTCTTCTAAAATCTTATTTCTTAATTCTCCCTGCTTAGGTACCCAAATTCTGTTTTTGTGGAATCTCCAAATTCCATCAGCTCCTTGTTCTAATTCTTTTATTCGTCCTTTCATTCCTTCAGCATCATCCTTGATTGCTGTTTCTTGGAAATGCTTTAATTGTTCCATTAAATCTAACTGTAGATTTAATCTAAGAGCACGAACTCGTCGTTGTTTCTCATGGTACTTACGACTTAAGGCATCTGCAACTACATTTGCCTTTCCTTCGTGATATTGAATATCACAGTCGTAGTCACTTAGAATTTCCATCCATCTCCTTTGCCTCATGTTTAACTCTTTTTTCCCGAATATATATCTTAAACTTTTATGATCTGTATAGACAGTAAACTTACTTCCATACAGATAATGTCTCCAAATTTTAAGGGCAAAAATTACGGCTCGTAACTCTAAGTCATGAGTCGTATAATTTTCCTCGTGCTTTTTCAAATGTCTTGAAGCATACGCAATTACCTTCTTGCGTTGCATTAGCACACATCCTAATCCTAGTTTTGAAGCATCACAGTAAACTTCAAAATCTTCAGTTCCATCTGGTAAAGCTAGGATTGGGGCATTTGTTAACTTTTGCTTTAAGATCCTAAAAGCTTCTTCTTGCTTAGGTCCCCATTCAAACTTAACTGCTTTACAGGTTAGCTTAGTTAATGGTACAGCTATCTTGGAAAAATCCTTAATAAACCGTTTATAATATCCGGCTAAACCTATAAAACTTCTAATTTCCATTGCGGATTGCGGAACCTTCCATTTGATAATCGCCTCTATTTTAGCAGGATCTACATGAATACCTACGTGATTCACCATGTGTCCTAAGAATTGCACTTCTTGCAACCAAAATTCACACTTCGAGAATTTGGCGTACAAATTTTCTTTTCTTAACAAGGTTAAGAGTGCATGCAAGTGCTGGCAATGTTCATCCTGACTTTTCGAATAAATAAGTATATCGTCGATAAAAACAATTACAAATTTATCCAAATATGGTTTACAGATTCTATTCATCATGTCCATGAATGCTGCAGGTGCATTCGTTAATCCGAGGGGCATGACTGTAAACTCGTAATGACCATACCTAGTTCTGAAAGCAGTCTTAGGTATGTCTTCCTCTTGTACCTTCAATTGATGATATCCGGAACGTAAGTCAATCTTAGAAAAATATCTAGCTCCTTGAAGTTGATCAAAAAGATCATCAATCCTAGGTAATGGGTATCGATTCTTAATTGTAACTTTATTCAATTCTCTATAATCAATACACATTCTCATTGAACCATCCTTTTTCTTAACAAACAACAGTGGTGCTCCCCAAGGGGATGAACTAGGTTGTATGAAACCTTTACTTAGTAATTCATCTAATTGCTTTTTCAGTTCTAACATTTCTGTGGGTGCTAATCGACAAGGTGCCTTGGCTATCGGTATAGTTCCGGGAATTAAATGCATTCTAAATTCTACCTCCCTATCTGGTGGTAATCCTGGTAATTCTTCTGGAAATATATCTGGGTATTCTGATACTATTGGTATTTCCTTAATTTCTTTACCGTTAGTGCTAATGATTACCGAAATCATATACACTATTCCTTGCTTTCGTTCATAACTAGCAACTTTCATTACTGATATGAACTTCATGGGCTTACGCGGTTTATCTCCTGTAATCATAATTACTTCTCCGGTGGGTGCTTGAATTTCTATGGAATTCTTATCACAAAGAATTCGAGCATGGTTGGCTACTAACCAATCCATTCCTAACACAACATCGAATTCAGCTAATTTCATAAATAACAAGTTTGCAAAGAATTTATGACCTGAAAGTTCTATATTTTCCTTTTGCAAAACTTTATCTATGCTAACAGAATTTCCGTCTGGCATTTCGACTGTAAAAATCTGCCTAAGGTTGGTTAAAGGTAAATTAAGAGCTTGTCAGAATGAAGTATTGATAAAACTTTGGTTTGCACCAGAGTCAAATAATACTTTGGCGTAAATGTTGTGAACTAAGAACGTACCAGCTATCACATCTGGAATGAGTTCTGCTTCTTGAGTAGTCAGTTGGAATGCTCTGACATTCTTTTTAGTAGCTCCATCGGCTGTCTTGGCTTTGTTGTCTGCTGGTTTGCCCAATTTAGGACATTCTGGTTTAAAATGTCCTGTTTCCCCGCAGTTATAGCAGACTCTTGTTTTCTTTCTGCAATCTTCTTCACGATGTCCTACCATTTTGCAAAAATTACAAGTTACATTACATCTTCCATAATGTTTCTTTTTGCAATTCCTGCAAAACGGCGGATTTGAAAATTGCCCTGTTCCTCTTCTCTTGAAGCTGTTGTTATTACCCGTACAAAATCCTTGGGTAATTTTCTGAGCCAGTTCCTTTTTCCTGTTATCATCTCTTGTGCGCACTAGTTCATCAGTCAGGGTGTTGGCTAATTCCACTACATCGTCAATAGTGCGAGGTCTCGCAGCTTTAACGATATTGCGGATTTCACTAATTAATTCCCAAATATAGCGAGAAATGAGTACCGGTTCTGGCGAAGCCAGTGTTGGTACTACTCTAGCATATTCAAAGAATGTCGAAGTATACCCTCGACAATCTACACCCATCATTCGATGGTTTAGGAACTTATTTGCCAATTGATCTTTTTCATATTCGGGACAGAATTTTCTTTCTACAAGACCTTTAAATTCTTCCCAGTTCATGGCATAGGCTCTATTTCTTCCTTTGGCTTGTAACACCGTGTTCCACCATTCTAGCGCCCCTTCTTTGAAAAGATTTGACGCGTACATGACCTTGTCGTCCTTGTCACATTTACTTATTGTGATTACTGCCTCAGTTTTCTCTAACCAACGCAATGCCGCAGTCTCTCCTTCATTGCCTGCAAATTCAGCGGGTTTACAAGCAAGAAATTCTTTATAAGTGCAACCAGGTGTTGCAGCTTTCAGTTTCTTAGGGAGCGGAGCTTGCCGTGGTTCATTATCATTATTAGTATGATTATTGCCTCCGTTTACGCTATTACTGAAGTTATCTTCAGAAATACGTTTGCTAGGAATGATTTGTTGTGGTTCGATTGGATTTCTAACAGCAGCAACTATTGCTGGAATAACATTAGCTATCCCTTGAGCAACGATATTTTCTATATCCTGCCTAGTCATGTATTGATCCCCCGGTTGTTGCTCAGATTGATTAACCTTATTAACTGGTTCATTATTAGCGTTTTCCATCTGATAATTAATATATATAATTTATTAGTATTGAATAAATAACAATTTTACACAAAACAATCATACCAATTTCAAATACACATATATAGCCAAAACTATCGATTTCTCGATTTCCATTTTTATCTATATACTATATATAAGCATTTCCTTGTCCTATAATTGTCATTTCACCCACAAATTTTAAGATGGCATGTGAAAAGTCAATTGAAATCCCTAATTTTTTGCCATTTTCTACCATTATTGCCCCTCCCCTAACACACCGGCCTCCCTTTTTTCCCCATCTAAACCCTATCAAAGAAGCATATGAACCGGTGGGAGCAATAATCATGGCTATATTGGATTGAATGCTATTGAATCGTTTGCCATCTCCATTTAGCATTATATTGAATGCCGAATTTTATGAGTTCTTCAGTTGCGAAACCATAGTATAAATCAAGTACTCAAAGCTGAAATAATTCCCGTTGCCGCTACCTGTGTCACCATGTGCGATTGTTTCTCTCTTCCTCCCATCTCGAATATGTTGGCTGCTTCTTCCCTCACTGTAAGTCTCGATATGTTTTGATGTATTGATTTAATTTGGTGCTCGCTCCTCCTTCGTTCTCTCTCTTTCTCGCAAATCCCCTAATGGAGTTCTGGTTGAGTGGAGTTCAAGAGACGCCGGCGAGGTGGAGTTCCGGTTAGTCGTACAGTCGTCGGAACACTGGTAACTCTGGTGATCTCTGCATCCCATCACAGGTAACCTTAAATTCATTTATTTTATGTATGTGTTTGGTTGTGCACTGAATTTATGTCATCTATTGTTGGAATTACATGATGCTAAGAGTTTGTGTTCATGATAGTTTCAATAAAGTTGAGTTGTCTTGATTAAATTTCAGGGCGGTAATTCAGGAAAAAAAAAACAAAAATGGCGTAGATTCAGGTGCAATCTCCGGCGATTTCTGGACCCAACGCTGCAGCGGGGACATCGAGTCCTGGCGCGGCGGCAGGCGGTGGAAATCAGTCGTTTGGAACGACGTCGATTTATGTTGGGGACTTAGCGGCGAATGTAACGGAATCACAATTGAAGGTGCATCTGGTGATGAACAAGATATACCTGCTGGACCGTCTTCCAGTTCTCGCAGTAGACGCGAGAAATATAACCGACATACTCCTTACCAAATTCAAGAACTTGAAGCATAATCTTTTAACTTTGTTTTTATTAATTTTAAGTTTTTTTCCACACCCGATGGCTCTCAAGGTCTCTGCTCGTGCAGGTCTCTGCTCGTGCTAACTGGTATACACCCTTTTCCTTTTAACCTCTTTTAGAGATGGTGCTAACTGGTCTATAAATGTTATTTAAATTCATAACCATTGATACTTTGTTCTATGATTCTTAACATATGGAACCCTTTTTCAGGAATTCGTGGAACGTTTAGAAAATTTAGGGCTATTCGTCCGCCTTTGGTTGTCAGCCATCTTATTCCGCCTGCAAATGAGTCGTCTCAACCGGCTGCGTAATAGTTTTGGTGTAAGTGCTTTTTTTATAATTAGCCATTTTGGTTACAACTAAGAATGTTTTTAATTTTACATATTCCCGTAACAATTTGGGAAACTGTTTGGGTTGAATTGGAGAATAATGTTATCATTTACGCGATCACGATCATGTCTACATGCGATTTTATGCTTAGGTGATTTTATTTGTAGGCGACATTATATAGCGACTTTGTCGTGAGAAGGCGACATTTAAGGAAAAAATTATGTGCGCAAAGTTAGCCTCAAGGACATGGCTGTGGAATTTGATAAGAGTATTCTTCTTATTCTGTACTGTTACCTATTAGTTTTTTATACTAATATTCATTAAAGTATCGTCTACTTGATTCTTTCTGAACTTGGTGTGCTTTATTTGAAGTAATATCCATCGGTTACAAATCAGTTTGGGATATATTTGATCTCTAACAGGTCAAACTGTTTGAAGGTTGACTAATCTTTTTTTTATAATGCAAACAGCCTTGTAAATTGCTTTATTTAAAGAAATTTGATTATTTTTTAAATAATACAGTTTCTCTAATCAAGTTTAACACAATATTTATATATAATAATAGGTAAAAAATAAATAGATAAAAAGTGCTTGTTAGGTCGTCCCATCCAAGTTATTTAGATAATACCATTTTAAGAATTTGGGAAGTGCTTTTCAAAGGATACATATATCAAGGGAGAAAGCCAGTTCACTGTAGTCCCTCATCCCGCACTGCTCTTCCAGATGCTGAGTTAGAGGTAAGTAAATCAACAACATTGTCTTT